>JAVDPK010000690.1:17068-32889 GCA_034780415.1 Cichlasoma orientale
CACACACACACACACACACACACACACACACACACACACACACACACACACACACACACACACACACATGCACACACTATCCATCCATCCATCCACACTACTATATAATAATAATTATTATATAAATGCTTCAATTTTCTAAATACAAACACAATAGTCTCTTATTTATTATTCTCTCACACTGGGTTACACAGTGAAATGCTAGTTATAGTTCCTTTATGCTATTTGTAAAATAACAAACAATTAAAAAATATAACAATTTTTGTTTTGCTTTGTGTAGCACTCTTCTAAAGAGGTTATTCTGTATTTAACAGGAAAACATTAATAAAAAACAACAGTAATAATGAGCAGCCTTAAAAACAACATAGGGATAAAACATATCATCATCATTATCATTTGATTTGGTTTTATTGGATTTGCTGCATGTTAATGCAGCTGGTTGGACATTCATTCAGCAGGTTTCCTTCTGTTTACTTCCGGCTAGAAACAAGAACACATCCTGAAACATTCACCCTTCACACAGTGATTATTTCTCACTTTCAGTCTTTTATCGATTATGAGTCTTATCCTGTGACTTATTCTGCAGCTTTATTGCATGTTTTTGACACAGTTATTGCATTATATTGTATTTATTTAAACATATAACGATGTAGCTCTGTGTGATCTCTGTGGGGTAAATTTTGCTGTGGTCTCTTATGGATATGGACTGTTTAAATCTGGCTTGAAGTTAAGCATTGTTAGCCACACAGCACAAAAACACTGTGTGAAACGTTTGGAAACAAAGTCGCATGCAGTCACAAAGACTGACGCAAATGAATTTGCCTGTTGGTGATTGATGAATTAAACTGAATAGTTCCTATAAAGAAAAACACATCTTACAGAAAAGCCCCCCCCCCACACACACACACACACACACACACGTGTGTGTGCACATGCACACACACACAAACATGGTTTCTGTTTAAAGTGAATGAGCACAGAGGATGCAGAATCCAAGTAAAGGCAAACTTGTAATTTTAGGTCACATTTTAAAATTGTCTTTATTACCAACCATCCCGTGATGCCACAGATGCTCCTCTCTCACTGACTCCTTTTGTGAACTGCTACAAATGCAACAAAACATGCAGTGTGAGTCAAAAAAAACAAACAAAAAAACACGTGTTTACCGGCTTTACGTTTTTACCCTACCTTTGAAATAAAAGGGAGAGCTATTTATCCTCACAGTCTTCAAAACCAGACACCCCGGAGTAGACACCTCCTTGAAAGTGCATTTTATTTGTGGCTGAATATTCACAGCCATGTCTCCCTCTCCTCCACACAGGCCATCTACAGCTGCCTCCAAATGAGTCCAGTGACCTACAAAATGAAGCCTGGCCGGCCAGCATCCTCCACCTGCAGCAGATCACTGTCCAAAGTGACGCGCCACTCCTAATTTGATTGGCATATTCTATTTATTGCCATGCAACCGAGTGTTTCTCTGCTATTTCTTCCAGATTGGGCCAATAAGAATAAAGAGGAGAAGCTCCCCCTGCAGTGTTGGTGATGTCACTAATACCCAAAAGACTTCATGTTAAAGTAGAAGCGACTGAGAGGATGTGGTGAAAGAGACAATTTAAGGGGTGAAATTTCAATTTTTAGGCCCTCTCTGTTACTCGATGGTTAATTTGTTTGGTGTTAGCAGGTGAGCGGCTCAGACACGAGAAG
This sequence comes from Cichlasoma orientale, assembly GCA_034780415.1. Classification (NCBI taxonomy): domain Eukaryota; kingdom Metazoa; phylum Chordata; class Actinopteri; order Cichliformes; family Cichlidae; genus Cichlasoma; species Cichlasoma orientale. Next base: position 18,773 of record JAVDPK010000690.1, read on the forward strand.
TGACACCTGTCAGCAAACAAATGAAGCAGTTAAAGGTTTACAGCAATTAACCATCAGTTTTAAAAGGCAAATAAATTCAGACTTGTTAACGGTTCTTTTCGATAAATCCTTCCCATCAAATCACAACTCATAATGCACTGTTGAATCTCAACTCCATTTCCTCCCACAAAATTGATTTGTAGGATTTTGGAATGAAAGCCTTCCTGTAGTTGTCTCTGCTGGAGGACGGGAACTAATGTTTGATTCTTCTTTCTTTTCTTTTTTTTTTCCCCGGCAACTCTGACATTGCTTCTCTCAGTGGCAGCGTATCGTCATCTGAATCTTTCCATCCACATCAGGGGAGCAGAACTGTGACTACTGGGATTAGGCTAATCACACATTCACCCAGGAGGCTGCACACACAGGAGATCCTGCGTGAGGCATGACCTTATTTCTAATGTATTTTCATTGCCTCTCTTTTTACTTGCCAGTGCAAGTAAAAGAGAGGCTAATGCGCCACCATTTCGCTATTCTCTGCTTTACCTGTTGAGACCAGGCTGTGCAGCACTCGGCACTACTCTCTTGAAAGGCAAAGGGAAATAAAATTCAATAATTCTTATTGACGTACCTAATAAATCAATACAGTTGTTCTTGTTAATATTAATTATTAATGATTGTACTTTAGGTGTTGCACCAATGCAAGGTGAGAGTTGCACAGTTAAGGTGCCGTTTTTTGTCATATCTAGAATTTTCAGTAGGAACAGAAAGCTGGTTGGAAGCTTATTACATTTGTCCTGTAAGGAAGTGTTTGGTTTTCCTCATCAGACCTTTGTTGCAGACAATGTACAGAAATTAATAACTATATTTAAATACTAAAAATATGCAATAAATGTAAAAATATATATATTTTTAAAAATTCCAAATGGGAAAACAAAATATTTTTTTATAATTTTTGTGTAACCAGTTCTTTGCAAAAGAAAGTGTCAGCTATCAGCAGCGGTGTGGGATATAATTAGTTGCACATAAATTATATTTTGGTGACTTTCAGTTTAAAAAAAAAACTCAGTGTATTTAAATGTGACGATTTTAATAATACATGAAATCAATTACCTTCATTTGACTTTTATTTATTGTATTAAGGCAGCATATAGAAAGCAAAAAAATCCAAAGAAACACATACTTTAATTAATTTTTAAAAAGTATTTATGGTGTCTAACCCAGGAATTTTTGAAGGGTTGAAGGTTACACTTTTAAATCCAGCGTTTTTAAAATCCTGGCTCGCTTCTCTTCGAACCACATTTATCACTGAAAGATTCACTTTTCTTCAAAATCCCCCCAAAAAATATGCGTACAGAAACCATAAATGCCAAAAAATATAAATTCAAGTGTCTCAGGAGCTCAGCGGGTGCGTTTTCCTCCCATTTCATCCAATGTCTAGCCCCAGTTTGGAAACAAAAGATGTTAAAGGAGAGGGGGGAAAGGAAGGGATGAGGGAGACAAAACACAGGTCCGTCAAACTCAAATAAAAAACATTTACACCCCCACCTCCCACTCTTCGCATCCTCCTCGCTCCTTCCTTCCTTCCTTCCTCCTGCATTCTAAATCAACACTCGGGGCTTGTAATTTATGAAATGTAACTCTGCCCTCCACTGGTATGAAGAAGGTGCACACACACACATACACTCACTCACGGCGCATTCTTCCTTCTCTAGTAGACTAAACTACTGTGTGTGTGTGTGTGTGTGTGTGTGTGTGTGTGTGTGTGTGTGTGTGTGTGTGTGTGTGAGAGAGAGAGAGAGAGAGAGAGAGAGAGAGAGAGAGAGAGAGAGAGAGAGAGAGAGAGAGAGAGAGAGAGAAAGTGTGTGTTCTGGGAAAACAAGTTTCAGAAGCAGGTGATTTGTAATTTGGCCCTACCGAAAATTACCATTATACGGCAGACTTTTTCCCTCTATTAAGCATAATTACTTCTCTTTAATTTAGTTGTGATTCAGCGGCATAATAAGCATTTATGTTACACTCAAATTAAATGGAGTCAATGAATACTTTGCATGTTAGGGAAATACAGCTAATAGTGCACTGTCAGAGACCGGAAGTCAGTGTGAGGCTCACTGAAGGTGCAGAATCAAACCTTTCTGATAAGAGAAAATGCTTTATGTAATAATGCATCATTCGCTGTTTGTATGTGTCACGTGCTAAAGATTTTATGCAACTGGTGACACATAGGAAGAATATGTCTCTGCAGGATTGCTGTCTCCCCAGGTGGGCTCAGGGTCTAAACCTCATCCATCCAGCTATATTGTTAGACTGTTTATGGGTGCCTGCTAGACCGTGTGTGCGTGTATTCACAAGAGTATACACACGCGCGCGCGCACGTGCCACCACAGCCCAAAAACCTCCACAAGCATCCACCATCACCATAGGATCCCAGTACAGCCTTTGTCACCCTGGATGATAGCAGGAGAAACGGGGAGGGTGGAAACGGGAAGTAGTCGATGCTCCCCTGAGAGTTGGGGAACAGCACCTCCCCCACGCACAGGAACATGATTCAGACTGCATTCAAACATCTGTCCCCTCCCACTCCCAACGCCCCCCCTTACCCACCCACTCCCACCCGCCAACCGGTTCCCTTCAGCAGGAGAAGCAGTAAAGTTATAAATCAGAGGGAAGTGGGGGAGGGGATTGTCAGCAAAAGATTCAATTGAGTCAATAAGTAGGCTGACAACTGCATGTACTGGGTTTGCAATTATACCCTCCATTGTGGACATGCACACGGACAGCTGAAGATACCACAGATACCTAATTGTTGTTCTAATAATAAACTGTATACAAAAGATGGACATAGCCACTGTGACATCATTCACTTGTTTCCAGCCTTTAGATTTTGAAGCTTTTATTATGTTAGCATTTTGGCAGGTGCCATCTTGGTTTTTCATACTATGTCTTGCAGTGTATGGTACTATTCACACGGGCACTCTGACTTTGTAAATCTACCATTTATCTGTTTCAAGTTTTTTAGAGTCTTTAAAACAACACCCCTGAAGATGGGTTATGTGTATGTTTGACTGTAAAAAGTCAGCAATGCCATTTTTGGATATCCTGCTGTTAGACCCAAACTCAGCGACTGTCACTGCTGGATTAAAGTGGTAGGAGCCGCTGGGCAAAAAAACAGCTGTGGGCATCTTATCATTCAGGTGGCTCTGAAAAGTTTGTGCCGATTCTTTGCTGAGGATGGCAGCTGTTACTTTTGGATCCACAGCAATTAAAAATGAACTTCTGAGGCAGTCCAGACTCAAAATGCTCACAGAAACTTCTTTAAGCACTCGGGAAATGCAACTTTCTTTGCTCCTCATACATGTTGTGAAACCCAAAACAAAAAAAGATCTCATCATACCGTCCCCTTAGTCAGGGCACTATATTTAGGAAGGCACTAAATATTTTACCGTGTTCAGCATCTGAAAAATAAATCACAATGAAATCCAACTTTTACTGGACTGAACCAACTCTGAGATGCTCTCATCTAAAAACACATGAAACTCACGCCATTGGCCATATGAAGTGCAAAGAAGTGCATAGAATAAAACTTGACCTCTCTTGAGTCATCTGTGGATTTGGTGCTTGTAGGCGAGGCTAGCCAGGATGAGTAGCAGACCTGGGAAAACACGGGGCAAAGACGTGTCACGTTCCAGGCGTGACACAGCTGCTGAAGCTGATTGAGTTCAAAATAATGCGTGCAGCTCGGTGCTGCTAAAAATAGCACCAGATCTATTTTTTTTTTTACAGAAGCAAAGTCAAGCTGCACAGAGCAGATAAGGAGGGTGAGAACAGCATCGAGAATCCGGTCCTTTTCAAAATAAAAGCTCTCCTACAGACCCCCCAATTTGATGCCATGTCAAGGAAGTAGCAAAACCGTGTCAGAGACAGAAAGTCACTAACACGAGTCCGGAGCATTTTTTTTAGTGACTTTATAAATCGGAGGACTAAAGCAGCTGCTGGTATGCATACAAATGGGGCAAAAACATACGTGCAGGCAACATTACAATGAAAGTCTACAGTTCTTTACTGTGTAAAGTTAAAATGTAGAGCCAAACACACAGCAAGGCATTTCATACATGGCAGGTCAACAATAAAACTCAACATAAAAGGAAACAAGAAATGCTACCTACTACAACAATAGCCCCACCCCCTCCCCCACACCTACACATACACACCTGAAGGATGTACTACACAGAATATCTGTTGTGCTGGACTGCCTGTAGAAAAACTCATTTACAATGGGTGCCAGGAAGCGGTGGGTAATTACATGTGAAGGAGGCGTTTTTTTTACTAACCTCGGTGCATTGGAAACTAAGACACCTGCATCTCCAGCTGGAAAAAGTGCAGCTCAAAGCATTTGTCATTTTTAATCTCACGTTCCCACTGGGAAAGACAGACATCTGCGGAGCACAGCTAAGAGAAACGGAGAAACAGCTGGTCAGCCCACACACTCTGTCTGCTTCTGTGTTTCAGCTGACCACTGGACAGACCCCGTGTTTCTGTGGCTGTGGATGCGTTCGAGTTTGACAAGTATTACATGTTGTAAATAATTACACATTGTTATCTTCTTCAGCATCTTATGCAAACTTCGAGTCACGCTAGATATGGAGCAGAGATACTGACTGGAAGAAGTGTGCTTGCTGTGTGACATTTAGCAGTAACTCCCATAGCGCAGAGATGCCACCCTCCTCTTTGAAGCTAAATAGCATGACCTGAAACATCAAATAATGTTTTGTTTTTTGCAGCTCTGCGGTTTTATGCACCTTTTACCAAATGTTGTAATCGTTATAAATACGATATTTTTATTGTATCATTTTATTTTTTTTTTTACTTTTTTTTCTTTGTAGCTTGTGATACTATAGTGGAAAGAGCAGGTGGTAAATTAAAAACACATTCATGTCTGAAATTTCACTCAAAATATTGCTTAATGTTGCTCCAGTTAAAATGAGCAAAATTTTGCTATCCAAAAGCAGCAGCTACTTGAAGGAGACCAGTTTGAATATGGTGCTCAGAGGCTGGTTACTGTCTGCAGTGTATAGAGAGGCTGCTCCATCAGTGGGCAGAGGACTTTTCAGCCTGCAGACAGGAAAGCACTGATCATTTTGATGGAGAAGAGGCGTAAAATCTCATATCAATTATGATATAAATATCATACCCAGGGTATCTTGTCATTATCTGGATTCACTCACCCTAACACTGATGATCACGATAAGCTGTCACACAAAGCAGGTTAACCTGGCTTTCCCCTCTGCGTTCCTATGACGGGGCAGTGTTGGCAGCATCTGACCGGTCTAAATGTGGCCTTTCACAGATTATACGATTTTTCTTCTAATAAAAAATATCCCTAGGAGTGCCATCGACTCCAGAGACATTATCAAATGGTGATTAAAAATCTATTTTAAAAAAAACATTAAAAATATACCAGTAAAATGCAACAGTGTAAAAAGGACAAAAGATGAATCCTGCAGCAAACTGTTAATCTGTTGATTTAGCGCACAGAGCGGTAAAAGCAACATTTTAATTCAAATTAATTATTTTCTGGCTGAGTGCGCTCTCAGTGCTGCTGTTTATTTCTAAGGTGACGGCTGCACATTAGAGCTCTGAAACTTTAAACTGGATCCATTTAAATATTTAAGGTTACTGTCCCACAGCCTGATACAGAAGACGTGAAAATTGCTTTAGTTTGTCAGCAGATTAAAGTGGAATTAATGTGATTGAACAGGTGTTTGTGTTCTGTGCTCTAGAAGCTGCAATTCCAGCAGAGTAAAAGAGAGATAGCAGCAGATTAGAATCAAGTATAATAATAGTGTATAAATTTTCACCAAATTAATACACAAACATTCCCCTGACAACATGGCACACAGTCTGAGCTTCATTCAGTGGTTTCAGTAAGGTACTTCGTAAGGTCGTAAGTACTTGTGTGTTACTTAGCTATAATTAGCAGATATGTGTATCTGTGCTTTATACCCATACAGTTAATGAATGCAGCTTGCTAACCAACTTTGCTAGCATTAGCTGAAAACTTAACATTCAAATATCGTCATTTCTGAGTCAAAAGAAAAAGCATTGTGATGGACAGACTCCAAAATGACACTGAGTGATGTCACAGTAGCTATGGTGATCTTTTATATAGTCTATAGTGGGCACCAACCTTTATTGTTGTGTGATACCACTTTGTAGGTCAGATGGGATAGTGCATTAAAGTGTTCAAAATGAAAGTACTGGCCAGTCGTTGTACTTCTTTAATACATTATGTGATTCTAACATTTTGTCACTCATGTTGAAGGACATATATTCAGTAAATCGACAGGCTCTTTAGATGCAACAATTAATTCAATCCAATTTTATTTTTATAGCACCAAATCACAGCAGTCACATCAAGGCACTTTATATTATAAGGTTAAGACCCCACAGCAATTACAGAGAAAACCCAACAATCAAAAGCAAGCACTTGGCGACAGTGGAGAGGAAAAACTCTCGTTTGACAGGAAGAAACCTCCACCAGAACCAGGCTCAGGGAGGGGAAGACATCTTCCAATTAGAGAACAGAATTACAAGACAGCCAGCCACCTCATATTTAGCACAGACTGTGATGTCTCTTCCCCAGCCAGTGGCATCAGAGGATTTTGAAGGCTTGAGCCGTGGTCCTCTTAGTGAGCCAAGATGACAGCTTATGCAGCAGATGACTAAGCATCTTCCTCTTTTTCTACACCACAATTTTTATCTTTGAGATCTCAGTGAGACAAAATTACTTAATAAAATGCAAAAAAGTTAAAAAAAAAAGAAAAGAAAAAGAATTGGCAGTGAAATACAGCATTAGCTCATGTGTAATAACTATGTCATTACACATGTCATGCATATGTATCACACTCTGCACCGTTGCACACACACACACACACACACACATATATATAGGGCCTATATATATGTGTGTGTGTGTCTGTGTCATATGTACTGAGAAGAAATAACTGAGCCCAATTCCTTTGATATGTGCACATACTTGGTCAATAAAGCTGATTCTGATTCTGATGTGAATTTAAAGTCTTAATACCAAAATGGCTTATGGGTTGTCCTTTAAAAAATATGCAAAAGAGTGTCAGCCTTTCTCTGGGAAAATAACTGTCAGGGTTGCATCAGCCAGCCCTTATTTTTTCACTGGATCCCATCACATTTAAAATTTTCAGCCTCTTACCTTTGTCAGCTGAAAAGTTCAAATCTCTCTCTAATGTGGAGTCTTGAAAGGTGACGCAAGGACAGGGTCAAAACAGACAAACACCTGCCACAACGCCTGAAAATATGGCACATTTGATACCACGCCAATTCATGGCCAACTTTCTGCACAAGCAAGCACTCCTCTGCTGCACATCCTGATCCCCCACAACCCCCACCCCAAACCATTTTCCTCTTATCTTTTGTTTGCTCTGAAGTTCGACATATAGACAGAGGCCCTATCAAAAAATCACAACCAGAGGAAAACTTTAGAGAGAGTGAAGCAGGTAGAAAAAAGAAACGCTAAAAGTGCTCTATGCTGCTGCTGAAACAATCCAATTACAATCCCTATCAAACTTAGCTTCACAGGTTATAGCTTCTAATTGCCTGACAAAAAATTGACACTTCAGTCGCAACAGTGTAATATAATAGGGGGCCAAATTAAATTTGATCGAGGGGCAGAAAACGATGCTATCACTCAGCAGTGCGGAAAAAAGGAGATCAACTAGCATGATATAATGGATCAAAAATGAAAATTATTCATTAATCGCATTGGGTTTTCCAATAATGGAAATGACACAGTTCAGACGTCTTCCTAAAAACACTATTAATTAAAGGGATGATAGATCTAACAAGGCATGGAGCCCAGAGAAATCATTCCACCTCTTTTTTTCCTCCCTCTTTCATCCCTGTCAAATTCTTGCTCTTCTTCTCTTCCTCTTTCTGTTACTTTACATATGTCCTCCCCCCCCCCCCCCACGCTCTGACTCTTATTCACTCATTCACTGTAATCTGTTTAACATATTTCTCTTGCTCTGTGTGTGACTGTTCTGTATATTCCTTGAACTTGACGAGTCCTGGCTAAATTGGAAGCATGAGCTTCAGGATGTTTTGCCTGACCCAAGTTTTCTGACAAGTTCTCCTACTACTGGTAGTTTGCCTCTACTGTCCTACAGAAGTTCCTTCCATGCATATACATTCCTGAAACAACATTTAAGAGTATATTCAGTTTAAAAGAGCACTAATTCTCCTTTTTTCTGTAATCTCTTATACCTCACCCTCCAACCTGTCAGGGTGAGGTGGCTCCCCCTCCCTGAACCCGGTTCTCTTGGAGGGCTCTTCAAGTTGAAAAGTAGTGCTTGTTGATAGGAAATCATCAGGTCTTTGGGGTTCTGTATAATATTGCAAGGTCTTTATTTTGCAATATAAAGTGTAGTATGAGATATTATTGTGAACTGACACAATATCAATACTGAACTGAAGTGAAGCCTAACCTGGCCCCCAATGGATGGTTTGGGGTAGGATAACGTCCATGCCTTTTTATAGCAGTTTTGCCTATTTTAAACACGCCATCAGTTCTGTTGTCCAACATTGTCCGGATTACGGTGATGTTGTTTTTCAGTTTACTATATCTGGTGCAGTTCAGTTCAATTCAGTTTTATTTACACAGTGCCAAATCACAACAACAGTTGCCTCAAGGCACTTTATATTGTAAGGTAAAGAGCCTATAATAATACAGAGAAAACCCCAACAGTCAAAACGACACCCTATGAGCAAGTATTTGGTGAGAGTGGGAAGGAAAAACTCCCTTTTAACAGGAAGAAACCTCCGGCAGAACAGGCTCAGGGAGAGGCAGGCATCTGCCACAGCCAGTAGGGCGTCTGGGAAGGGAGATTGGACAAACTATGGAAGAGAGCCAGATATTAATGATAACTAATGATTAAATGCAGAGTGATACATAAACATATAACAAGTGAAAAGAGTTGAGTGAAACACTCAACGATAAGAAACACGATGAGCTTTATCAAAAAGGAAAGTTTTAAGCCTAATCTTTAAATTAGCGATGGCGTCTCCCTCCTGACTCCAAACTGGTAGGTGACCTGCTCGACCTCTTGAGCCACAGGCACCGCTTTACGGAAGGTTGGTGGTTCAAAACCTGACTGCCTGCTTCAGTCTACATGCAAAAGTATCTTTGGACAAGATACTAAACCCCAAGTCGCCCCTGATGTCTTCATTGGAGTGGGAATGCGTATGAATGGTAGATGGAAAGCACTTAAACACAGCGGAAAAATGCCCTTGTATAAATGTGTCTGTGAATGAGATATGTCGTATAAGGTGCTTCGAGTAGAGAAGTGCTATACAAGAACCAGTCCATTTACTCAGTGTTGCCTCGTATATTACTATCAGGTTTCTATTTTTCACAAGTAAGCCTTTAGTGGGTCAAAAGCAAAGGTAACGCTTTGTCTTTGAAGAAGGAAAAATAACAAACCTCAAGGTCCATTTAGAAACTGTTTAATCACACCATATTATTTTTTCAGCAGATGTCAGGAATTGTTAAATAGTTCCAATTCTTTTTGCCACTCTAAAGAATTGTCATCCACATTGTTTTAAGATGATTTTCACATGGAATTACCAAACACTCCAGAATGATCCTTAAGGTGAAATTGTTTTGTTTTGCATTTGTATTAGCTGTTTTTAAGGTGTAAATCAGCTTTGAATCTCAAACAATGAAATGGCCTTGATGCTGAGGTGGTAAAGACTGCATTCAAGTGTTCGTTTTAGGCCGTCGTAGAACTCGTCTGTCCTCTGTTCCAGTTGGCTAGCTAAATGAAAGAGAGTTTCAGTGTTATGTGGCAAGAGTGCCTCTGAGCCAGGCAGCTCCCTCTACTCTTCACACCCTCTGTGAAAGTTGTGTTACTTTTATCCCATGGCCTTTGCACAACCTCATCATCCATGTACGAACACACTGATCCACACACGCAGTGGCACTGGATGTCCAGGACTAAGGCAGCAGACTTTATTAAATCTGTTTTCCTCTGCGTTAATTGGGTCAAAGCTTCCTTCTCTGCCTTCTTGATGTGCAAATGAATGTGGCATCAAGGGACTCCCGCCCATCACTCCACAGGCACATTTACAGGACACCTCAGGGTGCCGGGCCGCCGTCTGTGACCTGTATATGGCAGATGAAGGAGGGGCGGGGGGAGGGTGTAAGGTTGTCAGTACCAACCTGGATCAGAGAGACTGAAGCGATGGAAAAAATCCCTGAGTTAATTATTGCAGTGGAAGCCTGGAGGCCATACATGTCAGCCCCACTTCTAATGAAGTTTACTTTCACAATCCTGCAATACTAGAGTTTCTGTGATATTTAATAATGTATGTGGCAGATCAGACATGTGTATAAGAAAAGGTCACAAAGAATAACCACATGTAAGCACTGCGAGCAACCTTGATGCATCATTCTGTTGTGACTGATGCAGTTATGCTGTAATGTAATTTAGGTTTTGGAAAATTCTCTGATGAATGCTTCAATTTGGCCACATGGGGCAACACTAACATAAAACCTAAACAGACTGCTGATTGTGGTAAAATTAGTAATTAACACATCCATTTTTCCAGAATGTAATACTAGCCATTAAGCAGATCAGGTGTCGGTTCAATGTCAGCTCAAATGTTTCTTTTTTATTTAAATAATGTTTTAGCTGTCACTTATGACCTCCATTCGTATATCATCAATAAGTGCTTTTCCTTTTCTGCCATATTAAACATTTTATTTATTTATTAAATAAGGTCAAAATATGTGCAAGGAATCCCCATGAATCCAAAGCTCAGAATGTTTGGTTTCCTTGGATTTCTACTCTTAAGTATCTTTCTATCTTGCTCCTTTTTTATGATCATCTAGTTAAGTGGCATTCAGACACTCTCACTGAATCTTTTACATTCCCTGAGATAACCATCAGGTCACCAGCATCCAATCCATGTCCAACCCTGGTCCAGATGGTTGGGAGGACCAGCTGGCATTCAGAGTTTATCAAAATAGATCATCTCCTGATACAAGTAAAACCTGTTCAGAATGGGAAATACAACCCCAATTCCAAAAAGGTGGGACACAATAAAATGTAAATAAAAACTGAATACAATGATTTGGAAATCTCATAGACCCTTAATTTATTTACAATAGAACATAGAAAACACATCAAATATTTAAACAGAAAAAATGTATAATTTGCAGCAGGCTAGCATGACTGTTTGTTTAGCTGTTAGATCATTAGAAGCATGGATTGTGGTTCTCCAGCTGACTCACTGGCACTTTCCTGCTCAGTGTGTCAAATGTTTAGTTATTCCTTGGCCTCTTTTAGTTCAAGTGGTACTAATAAAAGTAGCTTTAGAGGCCAGGCGTCACACGATTGAAATAATAGCTAGGATTCTCTCAGGGTCCAATGTCTTGCTCAAGGATACTTTGGCAAGCAGACTGGAGCACACAGGGATAGAACCTTCAACTTTCCAATTAGTGGTGGACCCGCTCTACCCCCTGAGCCACAGCCAACCATAAAGCTTACGGTCTCTTTGCAACTTCCCTCCCCTTGTCATCCACCCAAAACTCAATCCTCAAAGAGACTGTGTCTGCTCCCATTTCACAAAAAAAGAAAAAAAAAATCTGCAAAAAGGTAAAAAGTATAAAACTTCACAAAGAAAGAATAATATAGCACCCTCAACGGTACCTAAGAGCAAATAGATTAAACGAGGACTATTAAACATTAGGTCTCTCTCTTCTAAGTCCCTGTTAGTAAATGATTTAATAATTGATCAACGTATTGATTTATTCTGCCTACAGAAACCTGGTTACAGCAGGATGAATATGTTACTTTAAATGAATCAACACCTCATACTGTCAAAATCCCCAGTCAACCAAAGACCTATTTGAAAACCTTACTCTTTGCCTTGTCCACCCTAATTGGAAAAGTCAAAAACCTGTTTTACTTGTTATTTATTGTCCTCAAGGCCTTTACTCAGAGATTCTATTTGGTTTCTCAGACATTTTATCAGATTTAGTGCTCAGTTCAGATTAAATCATTCTTGCATGTGATATTAACATCCAGGTAGATGCTTGAATCAGCAGCCTCAACACTGCATTTAATTCACTACTAGACTCAGATGGCTTCCCTCAAAATGTAAATCTCTTTTCACTCTGCTTATACTCCTCTCTGCATTTAATCATTAGTTATTATTAATCTCTGGCTCTCTTCCTCTCTCCCAACTGGTCAAGAGAAGATGACTGCCCCTCCCTGAGCCTGGTCCTGCCGGATTCTTCCTGTTTAAAGGGAGTTTTTCCTTCCCACTGTCACCAAGTGCTTGTTCATAGGGGGTCATTTTGACTGTTGGGTTTTCTCTGCAATCATTGTACAGTCTTTGCCTTACAATATAAAGTGCCTTGAGGAGACTATTTGCTGTGATTTGATGCTATACAAATAAAATTGAATTGAACTGAATTAGAGAAAAATAAATTCAAACTTGTGCACCAAATTTTTGTTTTTCAAATCATTAAAGGTGTATGAAGTTCAATCATTCCACCCTGGAAAAAGAACAGTTCAAAGAAATGATTAAGAGCCCAGAATTATTATAACATTCTTGAACTTGATGAGTGTATGTAAACGTCTGATCATAACTGTATGGCTTTTTTTTTGGGGGGGGGGGGGGGTTGCCCCCCGAGCATGAGAGAGGTCAAACCTGCATTTGTGAATGACACACTGAACTGTGTTCAGAGACAGTAATTTCTAGAAGTCTTCCTGAGCCTATGCAGTGATTTCCGTGACAATTTCTAATGCAGTGCAGGCTGAGGGCCTGAAGATCACGAGCATCGAACATTGATTTTCGGCCTTGTCCCTTGCTTACAGAGATTTTGCCAGATTCTGTTATGTACTCCAGATGATCAGCCATTCAAAGTACTTTCAAGCTTATGCTCAGGAATTTTATATTGAAAAAAATTCCACATTGTTCCACAATTTGTAGATGCATTTTTTGCAGATTGGTGAACCTCTGCCTGTCTTTACTTCTGAGAACCTCTGTCTCCCTGAGAGGTTCTTTTTATACCCAGTCATATTACTGACCTGCTGCCAATCTAATTAGTTACAAAATGTTTCCACATATGTTTCTTTCTAGTTACACTTTACAGCCCCCGTCCCAACTTTTCCAAAGTGTTATTGTCGTCAAATTCAGAATGAGATAATATTTTTCATGAAATAGTAAAATGTCTCAGTTAAAAAATTTGATATGTTTTCAGTGTTCTACTGTAAATGAAATATAATTTTATGAGATTTGCAAATTGTTGAATTCTGGTTTTATATGCATTTTATACAGCATCTCAAATTTTTTCGAATTGGGGATGTAAATGGTTTAGATCTAGATTACAGACTGATGCTTCTGGTCTAATTCTTGTGTATAGTCAACACTTGGTGCAAAGACTTTCCATACAATTACCATGTGAATATGAAGCAATCAAGGCCTATAAATTGAGTCCTTTTCTTTGATAACAACCTCACAGCTTGACTCTGGGAAAATCATTCTCTAGCTCGCCATCAATGGACATAATTACACTGACCATAATCCTGCAGCAAAACAATTTATCATCAAACACAAAGCATAAAGGGCCCCTATACCCCAGGCTGGGAGCTACTGGCACCCTTCTAGTCATATAATTGGGTATCGATGGCCAACGATCTCATTCATTTCGTCGTTTTCCACTTGGGCAGACGCTGGAACGCCCAGACAACCCAATCATGCACCCCACTGGGAGGGCGGGGTCCCAGCACCCCAGAGAGAACTACCATGGACTGCCTCCTCCCATCCTCAGTTAATTGGATAAACTTCCCATGGAAAGTAAAGGACAGATAGCTGAAAAAAGAGCAAGCTAGAATTTGAGCAGTTCCCACAATTTAAGGGATGATTCCAGCTTTTTAAAACTTGCCTTATAGTTTGTAGCCATCACAGGGTCCCACATATCAAATATTTCAATCAACAGTGACTATCAAACTCTAGTCTTCAGCAAGATAGATAGATAGATAGATAGATAGATAGATAGATAGATAGATAGATAGATAGATAGATAGATAGATAGATAG
>JAVDPK010000690.1:118233-144880 GCA_034780415.1 Cichlasoma orientale
TCCATTTTAATCTGCCACTTTGGATATGTGGTCAAAGTCAAATATGACCCCTTATGTCCAAACAATATTATCGTTAACCGCAATAATTTCTGAGACAATTAATCGATTAGCAAAATTTGTTATCGTGACAGGCCTAATTTGAAGCATTTCCATTCTTGCACAGTCCACAGCTGACTGACAATGCAAGACTTTACAGTCCCAGATATATCCTACCATACCATACCTAAAACAAAAAACAAAGACACAGTGATAACACAAATGTAACCGGCCGCTTTAGAATAAAAGACATGATGCCAGAAAGCACAGCTGAAATTGTCAGATTTAAGCAGCTGATTAAAGTAATTGATCTTTACTCCCTGGCCACAAACATTTCTCTCAGATGGCATTTTCCCACCTGAGAGACAGACAGTCCAACAGTGTCATACTTTGCTAAAACATCATATTTGTGGTCAGGTGGCACATCTGAGCCATATATGAGCTTTACTGCCCACTTCACTGAGACAGTACCACATTTCTTGGGCCTTTAAAGAAACAAAAACAAGATTTACTTATTTGCCATGAGTGGACCACAACTGTGAAAGCAGGGTTCTAGCCAGCAGTTGATCATCTTGCACTGGGCTGAGAATTTCACTGGTTCACTATCGTAACTGTTCTATCACTGCAATTAGCAAGCGGGCGCACACTCCGAGCACGCCACCCCGTCGCTGATACCAGGCTGATTTTTTATTTATTTTTTTCGCCTGCTGGTCCTGTTCACACTTGATTTTGCGGGGCAAAATAGCGACCGGCGTGAAACCGAGGGGGAAGTAGAGGAGTAACTCAAAGGACAATTTTAAGCTTCCTATTAAACATAAAATCCCAGGAGCTTGACTTGTTTCTTGTCATCGTGGATTCACAAGGATAACACACTGACGTGTTGCTTAAGGAATGTTTAACAATAGCTGCAGGTAAACGTGCATCTTATTTTCAAAGCATCGTAACACAGACCAGAGGGATCCACACTCCCTCTCGTCATCAAGTCACATGGTCCAATCAGATTTAGATACCTTCAATGACCCGTAGGACCAACCATTATCACAGAATATTACATACATAATATTATCAACTGTTCACCGTCACTGAATTAGCATTTAGCATTAGCAAGCTAATTAACATTAGCAAGCTTTTTATCCATGGATTGGTGGGGTTGTTTACAAACAATTTAAAAGAAATGATACAGTATATACATATATTTTTAGATTTTATTTTATATTAATACCTGCTTTATTTGGAACTTATCAAATAATTTACTTTTCCATTTTTGTGTAGTTCTGTGAAACTTGAAGCTTTAGACTGATTTTTTTTATTATATATACACAGTTATTCAAAATACAGTAGTAGAATATAAATAGTAATTTGATATATATATATTGTGATAAGGCAACGTAGCGATATGATGTGGAAAAAATTTGTTGATGAGATTTTTTTCCATATTACCCCATCCTAATCATCATAGTATGTGTTTTTTGATGATAAAAATTCATTTAAGTTTTTATTTTTACTCACCAACACTTTGTTTCTAAATTTGCAGCTGGGATAAACAACACTGATTATAAATCCTGAAAAAGGAGCTACAAAGGCCATGGAAAAAAGCACAGTTTGGACATGTGACTAAAGAACCTGAAAAAAATTACAGAAGTGATTAACACTGATTTGGCAGGTGTTCATCCACACTACTTGACACCATAATGATTTTGCTGTTTACTAGCATCTCCACCTCCAGGCAGCACAGATCAGAGACCAGTCAGTCCTACTTATTGTTAACCATGTCTGGCAGATACACATACAGACACAAAGAGTTCATGGTAAGTTGTACATTGTTTCAACTTATTTATACTTGGCTGCATTTATCTTGCATTTAGCTATGAAATGTTTTTCATATTTAGAGACTGGGTTGGCTTCATTCACCATGTCTGTAATAAGCATGAACGGCCAATAGGACACTGCCAACATGAACAACTGGAGGACACCCAGAAACAGTGGATTCAAAGATACTCCACAACTCACAAGGCCCTTACTGAAGTGCTTCTGAAGAAGAGGTGACAGAGGGACGCCTACAAGTACCCGCATTTTAACTGTTATTTTTTTTTATAACTCTTTTCAGTTGAGAAAACTTATTTCAATAAACTTTTAATGTCAGTGCAAATCGGTATTAGTCCTTGAAACGTTTTCAAAACCAAGCAACTGCTTTGCCTCTATTCCTCCAGTCTATGAAACCTATGCCGGCATGGACTGCAGTTTTCAAGACCAACAGACATAAAAAAGGGCAGAAAGCATTGACATGTACGTATATTGACCTCTGGCATCTTGTTTTGTGACAAACGTTTGGTCCACTCCCAACATCCCAACCAATAACAGAGCTCATACAGATCTAAGCAAAAATTAATCAAGCATAACATTCAACCCGTAAAACCAATTTTTCTGTTCAGGAATGCAAGTAAATAAATTTGATTTGGTATCCTGATCAAAAAACAATAATGTGCTTTACTTTTTCTTTTTTTTGTGCAGGGCAAGAATGTTTCCACGCACATATTAGTGAATTAGGCTCAATGTTATTTTGACAAAAAAAGTGACACATTTGGTAAAAACAAAACACGGCACATTAGCACAAACGCATCACCTACTGTGACAATAATTATTTGGGCTTGTTTTGCAGCCACAGGACCTGAACATATTGCAGTGAGTGAGCTGGCCATGAACTCCAGAATATATACTCCACTCTCTATACAGAAACTAGTATGTAAAATTATTTCAGAGTTGTAATATGAGGAAACTACAAAGACTCCCCGCAGGAAAAACATTACGCAGTTGCATCTATCGCTACTGCTTGCTTGTTCTCAAGTTGTGACACTCTCCCTCTCCCAAAACAAACTTATAAGCTCGGGTTCCTTCAATCTGAAATGCAATTTCAAGACGTTACTCAAATATGAAGGCTTCTGAAGAGTTTTCCATAAACTGTGACTTTATTATCTATGTCCTCTGCAAGCATGGGGTCTTGCTTAGGAGGGAAAAAAATAAAATAAAAGGTGGCCCCTGAGAGAGTCATGTATTTATCTAAGGCAATCAACTCCTCCATCCGTTGTCCTCCTTTCTGGGCCTCTATAATGAAGCTCACTCGGTCTGAACTATCGTTCACCCGCCCCCCTTTCCATTTTTGCCTCCATTTTGACAATTGCTACCTCATGATCACCATGCGACACCCACTGAGGTGAACAGATTGGCGGGATAATTACATACAATAACAAGCACCAGGGCCCAGTAACCCTTCGGCTGGCAACACCATGTCCCCGGTGGCATCTTCCATATGCACAGAGAGCAAATGTTATAGAGAGACAGACAGAGAGAGAGAGGAGCAAGAGTTAGAGAGTGAGAGAAAGAGAGCACGAGAGAGAAAGAGAAGACAGGTAAATGTAGCTTGAAATAGTCACACTATAGCTGTGTGCCACTATATAGTTATGTCAAAATTTTCAAACTGCAAAAAAAAAAAAAAATGACATGACAGATTTACACAGGCTGCAATGTCTTGCTGCTGGTGCTTTGGAAAAATGTCATCATTACGGGAAACAGAATGGACAAAACTCAAACTCAGAACTTTGAACGATCTTCTACAGATATAAACAAAGCTAAATTTAAAACTTACATTTGACTTCAATAAATGAAATAAAATTTAAGAAGACCACGGGTGTACGGCAAAGAGAGTCAAAGAAGAGGCAAACGCAAAGACTTATAGTGAGATGTATGTGAGGCTGGACACTAAGGAAGGAAAAAAGACTTGTATAAATTGTGAATCAGGAAGTGCAGAGGATTAGTAAAGAGAAGTAAGGGCAGCTATGAAGAGGATGAAGGGTGAATGGTTAGAGAAGGCAGTGAACTTTATGACCAGACTGTTTAATTTAGTTTGTTTAGTCGATGTCCAAATGACATCACCAATTTAGGATGATGTAGCAGCAGTATGCTGGCTCGCTGAGTCTCACTGGTGTCACTGGTGATCTGTGACAGAAAGACAGCAAGAGTGCAAGGGAACATTTACAAGATTGTAGTCCTGTATGGTTGGTAGATGGTGACACTAACAAAAAGAGAGGAGGCCGAGCTAGAGGTGGCAGAGTTGAAAATACTGAGATTTTCATTGGGAGTGATGATGATGGACAAGATAGAGACAAAAGAGCAGCTTGGACACAAAGTTAGAGGCAAGGCCGAGATGGTTTGTACTTGTGCAGAGGAGGGATAGTGGATATACTGGACAAAAGATGTTGAATATGGAGCTGCCAGGCAGGAGGAAAAGAGGAAGACCACAGAGAATATTCATGGATGTAGCGGAGGGTGACATGCAGAGGGTTGGTGTGACAGAAGAGGATGGTACAGAAAGGGTGAGATGGAGGCAGATGATCGCTGTGGCGACCCCTAAATGGAGTAGCCAAAAGAAGAAAAAGAGGTCCGTCTTTATTCATTTTATTCACTAAAAATTTATAATAAATCAATAAATGTAGTAACCCTTTGTCCCAGTGACTGGGGTGCCTCAACTGACCCCCTATCAGGCCTAAACACCAGAGAATTTTGCAAATTTTTTCCCAGAGAAAGCTCGTTTCCACACCTTGTATCAGTGATCGCTACCCAAAGCTTGTGACCATAGATGATGGTAGGGATGTAGATTGACAGCTTCTCTTTTACGCTCAGCTCTATCTTCACCACAACGGACCGGTGTAGTGTCCACATCACTCCAGATGCCGCCCCAATCCGTATGTCAATTTCCCGCTCCTCTCTCCCCTCACTCGTGAACAAGATCCTGAGATACTTAAACTTCTCCATTTGGGACAGCAACTTGTCCCTGACAGGTAAAACAGCTTTTCCTATTATTATGGCTATTCCAGGAGCCTATTCAGCCGAGAGGCAAGTTGCAACCGAACAGGTTGCCAGTTTGAGACGTCTTTACTCTCATTACTCACACCTGTGTTCCATTTAGTTAGCCCAGTTAGCATAAAAAACACATATTTATAAGGAGAACACAAACTCCACAGGACCAACTGACCAGGAAGTCTGAACCAGAACCTTCTTGCAGTAAGTCAAGAAAGTTCTACACCACCACAGTCTCAACGTCATATACTGCATTTTCTTGTTTCCTTCTTTAAATATCATGATATAATTTTGAGTCTGTATCACCCACTCCCAGTGCTTACCTTGGTGGGAGGTGACACTGCTCCACTGACAGAAGTGAACTCCAGCTTGCCATCATCTTTAACGCCGATGGTCTTCAGTCCAGCCTGCAGGATAGAGCGCAACTTGTCGTATGGCGGTTTGGCTGTGTATTCCAGAGATTTAACCTCCTCCATGAATCGCTGGATCTCATCTGGAATATAATAATGAACCCTTTTATCAGAAACTTAAGGCTCCTTGCCTGTAGGGTTCAAACAGGTCATATGTGTTATTCTTAATGACCTTTTTATACAATGAAAGAGTTCATAAATAAATAACCCTGACAAGTCGTGAACATCTCTCCACCTCTTATTTAGACACAAGCTTTGCTCCAACACACTGTTGTCATCACAGGCTAAATTCTGTTTGCTGTGACTGTATTCAGACTTGGCACACAGTCACACACATACATACATGCACACACAGATGGAGCAGTAAACAACAGTTTGCTTACGCTCAGTGCAGCAGAAGGAAGGAGGTGTGACGTCTCCTCTGTCTGAACCAACACACTGCCTTCAGGTCAAAGCATCGGCATTAAAAAGGCAACTTTTAGCACAGTGAGACAACAAACGTTAATGTTGCCATTTACAGCCACCACTGAAACGTTTGCCGCAGTGTGTGCGCTGGATTTCTATCCTAGTGAGAACTAAGGTGGTCACTGCCTCAAAGACACTAATTACGTCGCGTTAAAAACAAATGAGAGGCGTGTTCACTTAAGCAAACAGGAATGGACAAAATGAGTCATTTCATAAGACAAACTGAGAGGAAAGGCTTGAAGCTGATATTACTACCAACAACAATCACAACAACCATAATAACATTAACACTGCTACTACTACTAATAATCATCCTAATCCTCATATGTACCAATTTTTAAAAGGGCCATCCCTTGTAAATGTTATCGCTCTATCTAATTAGAGTTCTGCGTCGGTCCTACCGGAAATCTTCTCTGAATCCTACGCTGTAACATACAACGTAACCTGGCTTACAGCTCTCGAGAAATGTAGCTACACATCCACAAGGATTGTGATTACTGCGTAGGCTTCAGAGGTGATGTTCACCATCACTCAATTAGCAAGTGGGCGTGGCAATTAGTGTTTAATATTAGAATGGAAAAGCTAATTAGCTAATGCTACCCCACTCCCTCCTAAACGCGCCGAGCTGAAATTATTTTCTGGCTAGAACCTGACTTAGCTTTAGCTTACCTTTTGCAACATATAAGCATATGCAAGCATGCGAACCCTTCACACACTTCTGTGGTCACACACGGACTACAGAAAGCTAAGGAGAGAAATGTCTCAGGATATGAGAAATACAATTTTGACAAGCATGTTCAAGGTAAAGGCTATGAGACCATCACCAGGCAGCTTTATGTTCCTGTGACTACAGCTGCACATATTATTCAGACGTTTAAGTCTACAGGACTCACGATAAAACCACGTGTGCTATTCATAACGTGATGAGTCAAAAGATCTGCAGTGAAAAAAAAAATACTCTCAGCTGTCAGCCACCAAGCAGTAGAATCTTTAGGTGGCACGAATCCCTTGAAAGTACAAGTTCTAGAACACATAATTAATTACCAGGTCTCAGTAGAGCTTAATTGGGCATATGAGCCTCAGTGACTCTATTCAATTTAAACAGCGCCAAATCACAACAGTCACCTCAAGGCGACCATATCACCATATCAATTCAAAAGGAAATGGCTAAGAACCAAGTATAAAAAAATCCAAAAATTATAATAAATATAAACCACAGAATACTGTCACTTTCTGTGATTATTGGCATTATTATGGTAAGAACTAAGCCGTCCGTGATGTTTATTAGATGCATCTATAGTGTGAATTTGAAAATCCTGGGTCACTTGGTTCTCGAGTTATTGCATTCACAAAGTTGAAAACGGGCCACCTGCCCACGGGATGGTGAAAATACCCCATCAACCTTTTTAAGCCGAGAGTGAAAAAGTCTCCAGCATGTGAACAAATTAACAGAATAATGGACTAGTTCTTATATAGCGCTTTTCTACTCTACTCTGAGCACTCAGTGTGCTTCATACAACACATTTGCATTCACCCCTTCTCACACATATTCATACAAGCACTTTTTTCTACATCTAAGTGCTTGTTATCTAATATTCGTGCACACTCCAGTGTACACATCGGGAACTACTTGGGGTTCAATATTTTGCCCAAGGATACTTTGGCATGCAGAGTGAAGCAGCCAGGGATCAAACCACCAACCTTCCGATTATTAGATGACCTGTTCTACCTCTTGAGCCACAATAATATAGGGACGTGCATCCGTCTAAAATCTTTTCAGTTTACCCAGATGTTAAAGATCTTTTAGTATTCATGGCCACAAAAACTACACTCACCTGTGTTTATGAGGTGTGTTTAAGTCTTTCTTACCTGGCTTGTCTTGAGAAGAGAAACACCTGGTCATAAACTCAGTTGTGTTCTTTTTACTCCTGCAGGTGAAAATCAGTAGGAAAAAGTTAGACAACTTTTCTTAAAAACTGCAATTTATAAAATTCCACATTCTGTGAATAGACCCAGTCTGGGATGGTGTGTGCAGTGTTTCTCTCACCGGATTTTGGAGTCTCTGACGTACAGCGGGTCTTGCAGCTTGTCCTCCCACGGCAGCCGACCGCACAGCCACTGAATCATGCAATAACTCAGGATCTCCAAGTCGCTCCGCCTGGATGCAGCTGGAGCCAAACATCAGCAGCAACAAGTGCTGTTAGCAATCGCAGTATTTTCCAGGTACCAACATTAGCAGTAACACCAGTGTGTACAGCTGAAATGTACTGTATCACAGTATATTTAACATAATAAAATTCTAGGTTACATCAAGTACTTCCATATTTTGAAAAGGGGGTGGGGGGGGGGGGTGGTCTGAACAGACCTCTTCCTGATTCGATCCAAGATTTTAGTACACAGTACTGTCTCAGTAACACATTTTTATTGTAAGATGCTGAACTCCACTGCAATTACTGTAATCACGGTGATAAATAAATAACATCTATTTACAGACTTTTCTCATTCTCACACTTTTGTAAATCGTTTCGGGTGTCATGACTACTAACAGCACATTTGTACTTACATACTCCGTTGTGGGAATCGATGCTTGTGAACTCAATGGTACCATCGTGACATTTCTTGGGATCTTCCTTGTACTCTTTGGGAAGTCCTTCAGGTGCATACCTATATGCCAGCCCATAATCTACCAAGTAAACCTAAAGTTCACAAACACAAAGATTCAGGCATGGATATATACACACACACACACACACACACACACACACACACACACACAGAGCACTTCATAACTCTTTATACTAATCCATATGCAGAATTATCAGTTTCACCAGTGTTCATTCACTATGCACAGACATAGGTCAGGATAAAGCAGGAGAACATAGGATTTCACCCTTTCTGGAATTTAAATTGTAATTCCAGCTCTACAAGACTTCATTATTACTATTCAGTTTGCATTGTGCTTATATTCTTTTTGGCTTTAATAAAGAAATGTAGAGCAATAAAAGCAAACCTACACTCAGTAACTCCAGGGGAGAGCAGAAAAAACAACAACCTTACCCAATATTAAAATCCTGAGGGGCTGATTTCTAAATTGTCATTTATAAAAAGCTCCTTAATAACACCACCGATGATACATTATTAATCTTCAAATTAAATATTTGCCCCTGGCCCCACCTTATTTGCACCTCTGTGCTGCTGCCATCTAATCTCCTCCGTCTGAACACTCTCACCACCACCCCTCCACCCACCCCCCAGGCCTTAATTGAATCTAATGAAGCAGTACAAGTGTGTTACAACCAAAACACAGAATCATCCTCCTGTTTTCAAAGAGCAGTGCCGGGTTCACAGCAGCACCTTACTTACTGTAAACAACATTTATTTCCTCACACCAGAATGTGATGGTTTTAGTAACTGTTACTGACCTGGTTAGGATCGCTGTGACTCAACATGAGGTTAGACGCCTTGATGTCAGCATGTACATACTCATGCTCATGGATGTACTCCAGAATATCCAGCTAAACAGGGAAAAATGCTTGATAAATGGTAGCACAGACAAATTTGTAATGCGCTGGAGACAAAGACCCTTGTACAATGCAATCAGACTAAATTGTGTAAATATAATCTGCAGTTTGGCAACATGCATA
The DNA here is from genome assembly GCA_034780415.1 of Cichlasoma orientale. Lineage (NCBI taxonomy): Eukaryota > Metazoa > Chordata > Actinopteri > Cichliformes > Cichlidae > Cichlasoma > Cichlasoma orientale. The sequence continues at coordinate 127,643 of JAVDPK010000690.1, forward strand.
ACGAGACCCATCACCGACGAGGAGATCCTCCCACCATTAATGAAAATATAACTGGAAGATAAACAGAACTTCTGCACCGTGATACTATTATTTCACTGTGGGAAATGCATCGTTTACTGGACTTGGTTCAAAAGAAAAAAATAAACAAGAGTTTCAGCAGTTGACTGAAATTAACTTCTTACATTAAACTCTTGGACTGAGTTTCTTTTTGCAAAAAACGCTGCTTACTACTCACTTTGAGGCCAAAACACCTTGTTATTCAACCCCGATTTGACTCAGAATTTGTTCTATTATTTTATCAGAATCATTATCAATTATTTTCAGTTTTCCATACAGCATTCGTCAACTGAATATTGGTAACTCCCCATCACTACATTCTCATTCCGGTAACTCCCTTAACCTGCTGTTTACCATTTAACTCTGATTCTGTAGAAAAACAGAGCAAAAATGAAACAACGAAATAACCAACCAGTCGAAGACCGAGCTGGAGGACCAGTTTTCTGGGAAATCTTCTTCCACATTCTTCAAACTTCTTCTGCAGGTCTGTGCCAAGTCTGTCGATAACCATGAACCTATAACTGGTATGCACAAAGACAGCTTTTAGTATCAGGTTCCCTAACAAACTGCCAATTAACTGTCATAAACGGCACTATTTGTTTTTTTTTTTAAAGTAGACACGTCAATGCAGTACAGCAGAACTTCAGCCAAGCGAGAAAAATGTTAACTTTTTGCCAATGTTTGTTCTTGGCAAACATTGAGAACCTTTGATCCTTCATAAAAAAGGTTTAATAGTTCTTTCATATGTTCTATTTTTGAGCTGTTACCCTGGTAAGAAGTCAGCTCAAGATTTAAATATATTCGTCTTATTTTGTCTTATTTTGGCATCTTCTTCATTTTGACTTATCTAGCTTCCATTAAGATTAAGAAGTTTTATTGTCAGGTGCAGGGTTCTAGCTAGTGGCTGATCGCCCGGGGCTGTACTGGGCTGAGAATTTCAGCTGTTAGCTAACAGAACAGATCGCTATGATCACAGTTTGCAAGCGGGCGCAGCCATTAGCGCTAGCAAATGGTCGTTGAATGAAACCAGATAAGGTCTACTTTAAAAGGCAGATCTTCCAAGTAGGGCTGGGCAATTAATTGAAACTGAACCAAAATCAACATTCAGAACCTCTAATAAACATAAGGATTATGACCATGTCAGTTATTTTGATTTGTTTTTAAATTCTGTTAATACTTATGTGCTGTCCCCTTTAAAACATACCACCACGTGTTATCATGTGACTCTGCCCTATCCAGTCAGCAACAATGAAACATCACGGAGGTCAAGTCAAACACTGAGCCATCTGCGCAGCTCGAGAAGTTTGTACTAATAAAAATGCCGTGTTCGTTGTTTGGACACATTTTTAGTTTTAGTAAAGACAACAAACAAAAACTGAAAACAAGTTTTAGCAACCAAAGGTAACACGACCAATCTGTTACATTTGGAGCAGAATCATATTTCCAAAAAAGAAATATCCCAGCTTTAGCAACTGAGCGTATTTACATACCAACTTAGTGAACCAAGGGAGCAAGAACAAAAAAAAGTGTGTGTAATAATAATCATTCATTAACTAAAATCAAGGTAAAATGTTCAATTAATTGTGATTTTGATTTGAGGTCAAATTGCCCAGCCCTGCTTCTGAGTCTGCTCATTCATCCAGTGACTGGCTCCGTGTGGATCCAGTGTGGTTTTAATAGACAGTGAAAAATAAAGATGAGTTCTCAGCGCTCAAAAAAATTAAGGGAACAATTTTAACTGATTTTTGGTGTCATTTTAAATCCAGCCCTCAATCGACTGATGATTTTGCTTTCCACTAATCTGTTACGTTGTTTTATTCTCAACAAATAAATGTCAGTAAAGATTTTCTTTAATATTTCACTCATCAATATCTGATGTTTAAGTGTTCCCTTATTATGTTGAGCAGCGCAAAAGAAAACTTTTCTTTTATTTAAACTTCTGAGAAAACAAACAAATAGTAAACAATTTCCTTTTATTAATAAAGACGTCTACACATCAGCTTCTTTTTTTAAAGATCCTGAATAACTAAAGGCCAAATAAGATCCATGTAGCCCATCTTTTAGAAGATTTTATTTTTTTTTTAGTTACAAACTGAAATTTGTCCCCAAAAAAGCAAAAAAAAAAAAAAGTGAGCAACTCTGTCCTTACCTTTTCCCTCCTCTCTCATGTCGACCTGAGCCCCAGTAACGGGGGACACCCAGATTTTTGAGCTTTTTAGACTTCATCCAGCTCTGAACTGCAGGCAAGAGGAAACTTATCAGAAATGTACCTTTTTTGGTTAAAATGTGCTATCAACATGTGTAAATATGAAATCAGCAACATGTAAATCAAAGACAGTTAGGTAGTGAAACTGTGTGTGAAAAGGCTGCTAACTGGTGCTGGTTTAAGTGGGTGATGAATGTGAGACTCAAAGTAATAAGAGTATAATTCAGTAGGGGGAACTGGCCAATGTGGCCGTGAGCTAATCTGCTGCTGGGACAAATATTTACCAACAACGAGAGTCTCCAGCATGAATAAAATATGAGGCTTTGGTTCCTTAGTCATATAACAGTTAATCGTCAGGGGAGATTGACATTTGGATTGTTATTATATAAAATGCAAAGCGGTGGCCTGGGGGCCAGCAGCGCTGCCACCAAACGCTTCCTTGCCTTTGTAGGGTGCCTCTGTGCCTCTGCTACAAGACTATCTTTTTTAATTAAGAAAGTTGCCTCTCTTTTTATTTGTTTGCCCTGGTGGTGAGACACTTGTGTTATGATCACAGGGCTAACTTTGCTAACTTTGGCTTGCTGGCATACTTCTTGGTGTGTGTGTGTTTATAATATTTGATGATGTGACTTACTCAGATCTGGCTTGGCAGCTCTCATGTAAAATGCGAGCTCACAGAAGAGCGGTCCATTGTCAATGGGCTCCTGTGGACAAATGAAGTAACACAGGCGGTGAAAAAATGAAATATAATTCAAAGTATGACCGACAGATTCATGTTTTATGGATTATGGGACACAGCAGCTGATGACTTGAGTGGTGTCTTCAGTGTTAACTGAACAACTAATGTACCAATGGCTCAGGTTCAAGTACGCTGGGCCAGCTGCTGGCCTGTTTCGGCCAATAACAGCGTTTCCAGTGACTGATTCACTTGTGAAGCAAATTGGTTGAAAAGGACACGGAGTAATTTTTTCTTACACTCTCGTCACATTAAAATACCAATAAAAAGTCTTTCATCAAACCACCTATGATTAGTTTAAATTAGAACCTGAACCAATACAGGATTTTTAAGACCAATACTGATACTTGATTTAAAAATCTGATGTTTTATTGTCACAAGTTGTGGATTACCTCCCTGACTCTGCTCGGTTTGTGGCATTCTTAACCAACAGGGAAGTTGCAGAGTTTCTCTCATCTCCTTTACTTTTTAAATTCTTATTTATCACCTGTTATGAAAGCTGATCCCAACATTTTGGCAAATAGCTAATAGGAGCCCTGTCAATATTGGTCAGTTGGGCTCTAGTTTAAATGTAATTAAAAGTGATATTTTTAGCTCCATCCAGCATCTGTTTTCCACAGTGACAGAACAAAAATGAGAAAGAAGTCTAAATAAATGCTGCCTGTATGCTGATAAATCGCTAGACTTTTATATTTGCCAGATTTCTTTTACACTTTGCTGCAGGCCAACAGCAGCCACCATGTCTCTTTTAAACAGTATTATCTGCAGCATGCAGGGGTGAGTCTGAAGTGAAATACAGCATGATGGATCAAATTCTGACTGTACTTTTGGTTCATAATTCCATCAATTTTGACAAGACCCTCAACACCACTGACTGAAATGCAGGCCCAGACTATGACAAAGCCTCCACCATGCCTACAGATAGCTGAAGACACTTGCTGTTGTACCTCTCTCCTGACTCCTCCTGTACATATTGACAACAATGTGAACCAAAAGTTTTACATCTGGATTCATCACTCCCTAAAACCTGTTGTCACTGATTTTCAGTTCAGTTCTTGTGTAATTTGGCAGACCTCAGCCTGTTCTCCCCTTTCCCTTCCTTAAGAATACTTCTTGACAGCCAGTTTTGCTCTGAGACCATTTCTGATCAGGCTTCAGTGAACAGCATATAATCAACTGAAGGATCAGATGCATCTGTCAGGTCCTGTGTCAGGTCTTTGCTGGAGTTTCTTTCTATTTATTAAGGACATGACTTTCAGATACTGTTCATCTGCTGTAGATAGTTTTTTAGGCATGCCACTTCATCTTTTGCACTCCACTTAGATTCAGCTAAAGAAATGGGTACAATTTATGTGTTTTTGCAACAGGCTGCTAGTACCAAAGTGCTTAAAGCTACAATTTTAAATTGGTTCTTTGCTAATTAGTCTGTTAAGTGTAGATACAACACTGGTTCATACCTTGATTGGGTTTTTATGCTTGAATGAGTCATGGGTCAGTGTTAAGTGGCTTAAAAAAACAAAAGAAAATGATTGGAAATTGTCTGTCTCCATAAAGCCGGGGAACCATTGCTCCAGATTACTTTTTAAAAAATTTAAATAAAGTCTGATGTCTTGGAAGCTAAATACAAAGAAACAAAGGGTGGCTCAAAACTTTTGTAGAGTAGTGATGAGTCCATCCACAACACAATGTTAGCCATAAAAATGTTTCTGCTTGGTTTGGATTACTCTGCATAAATAAAAGCCCTGATTGTAATCTGAATGTCCACACTGAAATCTTGTGCACATTACAGGAGAAAAGCCAGTCAAACTGGTCTAAGCAAGTCAAACAATTCTAAAGAAGCCACGTCAGCATCTCATTTATTTCTGGACACAATCCAATTAACTGATGTTGCGAAAACAGTTAACACCCAAGTATTATACAGGTCGACTGGACTTATTCTGTAATTTTGGTTGTAGAATTAAAAAAAATAATCTTTAAGGAACCATTTGAATTTTCTCTGTAACCCAAAATGGTTGAGGAGTTACAGTAATGTGAAGCGCACGTGGGGAAATCTAGGAGATGATTTTTCTGTCTGTGTTCAGACAGCAGTACTTTGTGAATGCTTTGTGTTACTGTGTTACTGGCTGGGCTGAGAATTTCACTGGTTTGCTATCTGAACAGTTCGCTATTACTGCAATTGGCGTGTGGGTGCTGCTATTAGCATTAGCGAGCGTTTGCCCTATACCAAAGGGGACACCCCCTGGTGGTCTGATACCACCGCTAGATTGCTGGATATACCAAATATCTCTGTAAAGCTTGTCTTCTCTTCTTCTCGAAACCATTGGAATTTTCTCTCTAGCACAAATGGTTACAGAGTTACAGTAATTTCAAAAGTGCATGTCAGTATCATAACTTGGCAGGCCTTAGCGCCAGGATTCCACTGATGTTTTAGAGCTACTTTGTTTGGAATAAAAAGCAAAAACAAAACAAGATAAGAAAAAGAATGCAAAGACTGACAGTGTCACAAACACCTTCATGTTCTCAGCTTGGATAGTCTTACCACTTTGATGACATAGCGAGCATCAGCACCCACAGATTTTGCTGAATTTTCCTCAGCTGAGGGAAAATAAAAGGGAATACTTTCTCATTCTTTGCAGTATTAAGATCATACATGCTTGAAATGAACATTAACAATATATGTTCAACCAATAACCATCATAAATTCTGCTACTCAAAGTCAGGTGTTATCTATAACAAAAACAATGTCTGATGAATGACAAAAGAGCAGTATCTTTGATCTTGGCATGACTTTTAAACTGGGTCACTGGCTTCCTACGTTACCTTACCTAAATATATGACACCAAAGCCCCCTTGGCCGATTGGAGCCCCCAGCTTCCATGCCTTCTTCAGGGTGTCTGTCAGCACTTCTCCAGGTGGAAACTCCTCTGCCAGTTTCCTCTTGGCTGGAGCTCTGCTTTTGCCTGCCGCCTTGGCTTTAGGAGGCATCTAACAGATACAGCCACGGTGGTTGTTAGTGCCACTTCACGCTTTATTAGCTTCGTTGCTTCAGGTGTTGGAAGTAGAATTCCAAAATACAACTAAGTTAAACTGAGGTAAAGTTAATACATCGGTAACGCAGCAACACCCACTTATACAACGACAATTTTTATTTAGAAATATATGTACATATATATATATAAACAACAACAAATTAAAACATTAAAACCGTGTCGGGTTTTTTTTTCTATCTACCGAAGTTAGCTGACCACGTCCTGAGTTCCATTATCACTTGATAATAAATTTAGCCTATACGAGAAATGTCGTTAACACCAAATACCAGTCAGTATAGAAGTTAAACCAGAAAAAGGTCCAGCGCGCCAAAAACCCACCCAAAAAAACAAAACAATAACGTGAAAGTTTCATTCGGCTGTGAATTATGCATCATAAGTTACGTTTTCTTTACGCTCATTAGCTCTCATGCTAACCGCGCTTCGTTACAAAGTGTCTTACATTAGCTATCTACATACACTGCAACATGACGTCGTTCAATAATAAACGTTCCTGAATACCTGTCACGTAGCCCGCTAACACATTTCGATAAAGTATATGATGAATACATACCGTCACGTCGTTATGCTGAACTGTAGGCTAAACTGTAAGTGGACCAAACTTCCCGCAAACCTACCGGTCAGGAAGTGACGTCACTGAGAATGACGCCGCGTACTCCAGAACAGTCATTGCTCCGGAAACCGAATATTTTTTATTTTATTTTTAAATAAAACTAGTGATGGTAAAGTGTCTTCCAACATATTACACACAAGATTCCAAATGACTACTGATAATAAATGTGACTTCTGTGGTCTAGAAAATGAAAGTCTGCTTTTTTACTCTGTACTTATGAGGATGTTCTGGATACTGTAGCTTATTTTCTAAAGATACAACTCAGGACAAATGTCAGCATAAATATCTTTGATGCATTTTTTATTTGAGTCAAGATAAATAAAAATATTTGATGCCCTATATTGTGCAGTTATTTTTAATTGTTCATTTATTTAGGAAAATTCCATACAAATAAAAACAGGCAAGAACCAAAAAGGCAAGAAAATTTGGCATTGAAAGAAAACTGAAACTGAAAAAGGAAATACTGGCATTGAAATTTTTGTTGTTACTTGATAAAATTTTAAAAATGACACAAAAACATTGCACTGCAAGATAAAATAAAATATTTTTTTCTTTAAATCATACCGTTAAATGAAGAAACAGCAACAGCCCAGGACCCAAACCAGCTCCTTTCCATCTGGGTCAGTTGACATCAGGCTCCAGCCTGCTCCGATGATGATGAACGCCAGGTCCACGCCTGTTCTAGTGTCGAGGACAAAGGCATGGCCATGGCCCAACCTGCCCCTGCACCTGTACCTGTTCCCAGGATGAGGACGGCCAGGTCCCAGCCTCAGCAATGGGCCCTGCTGATTCTCCTGAATCAGCAGGAGAGGTGACTGTGAGCTCTGTGCAGCCCCAGTCATCAGGAGCGTCCATGTGCTCTGCACAGCCCCAGCTCGTGCATCCAGAGCCTGAGCTAAACCTGCTGCCGTTCAGTCGTTAGAGGAGACTGCATGCCCCGCTGAGCAGCTTCAGTCACCAGAGAATCCTGTGGTTCCTTTCAAGCCTTGATTTTGCTTTCTATTTTGTCTTGATTTATTTAATGTTTATGTTTGCTTCATGTGCTCCTCTTAAGCATATTTAATGATGTTCTTAGTTACTAGTTTAGTTACTCTCTCAGTGTTTGTCCCTCCTGTGTCAAGCCCTCTGATTGATGTGTCTATTATTTTGGGAGTTGTGTTCCTTGTGTGTTGCCTTGAGTTTTGCTTCCTGTGTCGTGTCTGTTGTGATTCTTTTCACCTGTGTCTCATCCTCCCCAGCTATATCTTCTTCCACAATTATCCTTTCCCTTTGTCCTTTGTCACAGCATCTGCTTATGTTTCAACACTATGTAGTCGTTTTTCAAATGAGGACAGGCTCTTATGTTTCTGCTTATGTTGTTCTCCTTCCTCAGTGTTTCCGTGCCCCAGTGTGTTTTTCTCAGTTTCAGTTCCAGTTCATGTTCCTATCCTCCTAGCTCCAGTGTTTTCTGGACTTTATTTTTTTTTCCCAGTTTTTGGTATTTAGTAGTTTTCAGTCACCATTTTGGGTTGGGTTGTGTTGTGTTGCTTTTGTATTCCTGCCTTCAGCCTTATAAAATGGCTCACCTTCAGTTAAACTCTGCCTTCCTTAGTGTCCTGCATTTGGGTCCTCACTACACTACACGTTAACCTTGACATTACAGGTATGCAGAAATTTGACCATATGATCCCAGTACTGAGATCACTTCATTGGCTCCCAGTAAAAACACAGAATCACCTTTCAAATGATTTTTATTAGTTCACAAAGCTCTCAGTGGTTTGGCCCCAGTGCATCTCTGACCTGCTCACTGTCTTTAACCCAGTCAGACCTCTCGGGTCGTCTGGTGTAGATCTTTTAAATGTTCTAGAGTGGCAGCTGGTGTGGTCTTCTGCTGCTGTAGCCCATCTGTTTCAAGGTTTGATGTGTTGTGCATTCAGAGATGCTCTTTTGCATACCTTGGTTGCAACGAGTTTTTATTTTATTTTATTTTTGAGTTAGTGTTGCCTTCCTGTCAGTTGGAAGCAATCTGGCCATTCTCCTCTGACCTCTGACATCAACGAGGCGTTTTTGCCCTGAAAACAGCCGCTCACTGTGGGAAAATCCCAGTAGAACAGCAGTTTCTGAAATACTCGGACCAGTTCATCTGGCACCGACAACCATGCCACATTCAAAGCCATTTAAATCACTGTTCCCCAATCTGATGATCAAAAAGGTTATCTTGATCATGTCTTCATGCCCAAGTGCATTGAGTTACTGCTATGTAGCTGGCTGATCAGATATTCATGTTAATGAGCAGATACAGGTGTATCTAATAAAGTGGTCAGTGAGTGTATGCTCCAATGTATGGCTTAACTTGTACATGTCAGTGAAGATTAGACTGAAACCATTGCTGTGCTGAAAGCACTTGCTTTGTATTCAAATGAAGATCCAAAGAAAGTCATTAAGAAATATCTGGTAAGTGTAAATGTACTTTTGCAGAGTAGAATTAGTTGATTAGATAGCAGCACTGAAGACAGTGATGAAAGTTCTCGTAGCAATAATAGTAACAGCTATTAGCAGGTGCAGAGAGGATCACATAATTGTATATATTTTATTTTGGTACCCATAGATTTTCCATTTCCTGGTTCCCATGGCTGTGCTCATCTTCAGGTGGCGCTGCAATCCGTGACGTGATGTGACAGCACAAACCACGACTGGTATATTTACTATTGATCACACAGGCACCCTTTACAGATGGGGCTTTTCGATTAGTGTTTGTAATAGTGCATCTGTACATTTGCATGTCCCACACAGTTTAGCTAGAGTAAAAATGTCGAGGTATAAAGAGATGCTAACTCTAAAGCTTCAATGAGCAGGGACATGTTAAAACAGTAAAAACAGTAAAAAGAGGTTTATTGTTAATGGAATCCTTTCCATAGATTTACCTGTTCAGTACATGTAATCTTTAATAAAATGTTTCTTTTTGTTCTGTTATTTAGAATGTAAACTCTGAAAATGCTCAGAGCCAAATGGATGACACCAACTGTCATCAAACATGAGAATGCAGGCGGGTCTGATCCATCAGATCCATCATGTAAGGATCATAGTTGAGGTTGTCACCGTGCTCAAGGACACTGGAGATGTTACAACTGCGATGACGGCCACCACTCTGGAGTCATCTATGTTCTGAACTTGAGGTTAACTTTGGAATTTCTTCAGAAGATCCTGATGGGACTTCAGTGCCTTTCAAACAAGGTCCAGGTACTGAAGAATAACTCTTGTGAATGAGGTGAGCAAAGTTTGAGGACAGCAAAGTGTTTTACGGGCATTTTTCCTAATAATTTCCATTGCAGGGTCAATAAAGTATCCATCTATGCTCTGTCCAGTTGCGTGGCAGATTGTTGTACCTTAGCTCTCTTTCCTGTTTAAGATTTGTTATCATGTTTTGCTGCACTTAGCTCAACAATAATTAGGATGGGTACGGCCCTTTAGCTGTTCATTTGCAGGTCGATTAAGAATATTGTGCGCTTCTGAGGACTGTTCTCTGCATAAACAATTTATTCTAAATACAGAGGGAAAAGTTCACTCCTGACTGTTCCCGTGCCTTTGAAGGACAGTTTCTGAGAGAAGCTTCACGGAGGAAAATGAATGGAGGCTACAGCAGAGAATTGGGGGTTTATGTATTTCAGTGGCTGTTTTATTATGTTCTGTCACGTTGCTTGTGATTCATGAGATTGTTGTCTCCGAACTGTCTCTTTGCCGTGTTTAATGAGTTGGGATGGGAATTGAGAAAGGTTCAAATTGATGTTTGCTGCTAAATAAATGCAGTTTTGTTTCGACAGTTTGCTTTAAACCTTATTTTTCTGTTTAGCAGAGCCGGGCATTTCACTAGGAAACTCTACTCACTTATTTGGATAACTAAGCGTCTTATATCAAGTGCGATTCCATGTAAATGCCTTACTTAAAAATAACTTAGCTTGCCTGTGTTTTTCCTATCCAAGAACGTTTTTTACGAGTGTACACTCCTGAATGTTGTAAATGTTGAATTTGAATAGGTATGTAAATGTGCAGAGCCTTACCTGTTTTGAATGTGTCATTTGATCCAAACATATTGAGTAACCGTGCACAGCTCATGAATAAGATATTGGTTCTTTAGTGTCTTGTCTTTCCAAGTGCCACGGAGAGAAGACGCTTCACATTCAAGAGGGGACGTGGTTGTACATCAACTGCTTCACACTTCATCTTTAAATTAAGAGAAGAACTTCAGTAACTGCTGGCACAGCTCCATGGATGGCATATATCGTGACTATTGCTGAGACATTTGCAGTTTGCTTCTTGAGCTTGCCAACCTTGCAACTACAGTAGAAAGCTCCATGGTACTGTCCTGAAAAGTAAAGCGAGGGGATGACCAACTGCAGTGATGATGATAATGAGCAGAATGATGACAACTCAGGAAAATCCAGAAAGAGTTCAAAGAAGACAAATAAAGGAGGAAAACACGTGTGTTTCCCCCCAGATGAACAGCTAGTGTCCGGCTTTGCTGAGCACTGGAACACAAAGAGAAAGGGTAAGCTGCTGTTTACATATGTGTCACTGAATGAAGTCCAGTTGTGGTGGTATTTCTCACTTATATACTTGACTTAAGCTTCTAAAACACATCATAATTTTGGTGATATTTCACAGCACGTACTCACTATCAGCTCGTTTTAGGTAAATATTATACCAGGGAACAGTATTGGTTCCAAAGTTAGTTTCCATGGACATGTAATTTCTCTGTTGCAAAATTTGAACTAAAATTTTTTTTCAAAGCAGAAAGGTTATCCAATATCTACTATATATTAGCATTTTTGAACATCCATCCATCCATGCCCCAGGCCCCCAAATTGTCCCGCTATGACAAACACTTTAAAGTGGACAGAACTGTCTTAGATTTAACACTGTGAAGCTGGGTTTTGATCACAAGTGCTCAAAGCTTCAATTTTTAGAGCATGTGTAGCGCCATCGTGTGCGAGTGCAGAATGTGATGTCACTAGGTTTTGGTGGTTGGTTGCGACTAACAGACATACTGTACATTAGTTAGTATTATTGTGGGGTCTTTACCTTATAATATAAAGTGCTTTGAGGCAACTGTTAGCTAACTAATGGCAGAACTGATAACTTAATGGAAAACAAAGAAACCAAAACTAAAAAGCAGTCTAACTTTAGTGTTGTCATGAGTTTTATGTTAAAAACTAAGGATTTACTGTCCACTTTCACTCTCTGTCTCTAAAGCAGGAAGTGGTTTTTCATTGTTGGCTAGCTGCACTGAAATGGGAAAATCCACCTGTTAGCCGAAATGCTGGGGTTTGTAGAGCACCTCATAAATGTGGTCTGTGTGGAGGAGAGCCTGTTTAAGTCGGGGGCACTGGTGGTTCACCGGACCGACAAGCTGAAATCTGATATCGTTCCCTCTGTGCTCGATTTTTATCTTGCCCGTTCACAAGATTTCCAGAATGCAATAACTCAAGAACTATGCTACCTAGAATGTTCACATTCACACCAGAGATGCATCGACTAAAAATCTTAGATGAGTTCAAATCACTGCGACCTTGAGCTAAAGGTCAGAGGTCAAGTTTCCTGAAAATCTTGTGAACACAATAACTCAAAAACAATGCGAACTAGCATGTTCAAATTTAGATGTATCTACTAAACGTCTCAGACTACTTAGTTCTCATCATCGTAATGCCAATCACAGAAAGTGACAGTGTTCTCAGTGGTTTAGATTTATTATGATTTTAGCATTTCTTATTCCTGGTTTGTTCTTAGCATTTGCGAGTCACTGAGGCTCATATGAACCCCATTAAGATCTACCGAGACCTGCTGATTATGTGTTGTTGACCTTCTGCTTTCAGGGGATTTGTGCCACCTAAAGATTCTGCTGCCAGTAGGCTGAGGGGAGGCACTGGCGGCTGACAGTATTTTTTTTGTTCAGTCATTGAAAGCATCATTTCATGCTTAAAATTTGAAACCAATCCAATCCAGATTCTGGATTTGCAGGCTACTTGAATTTAACATGGGAAACTCCATTAAGGTTCCATTTACATTTGTAAAATTAAAGCGACCCTGAACAGGATAAGTGGAAGAGAATGGATGAATGGATGGATGGATGGATGGATGGATGGATGGATGGATGGATGGATGGATGGATGGATTACTGTTGTCAGTTTCAGGCTATTTCAGTGACCATTGTAGGGTTTTCTTGCTTTAACAGAAGGGTACCAACAATTTTCTCCACATCTGTAAGTGATGAACATTAAAACAAGGCTCCCTGTTATAGTCTTGTGGTCAGCTGAGGCTTTTCTGTGTGGAGTTTCCATGTGATCCCTTTGCCTGTGTAAGTTTCCTCCAGGATCATGTACTCAGACATGGATGTTTAGTTAATTATTGGTTGTAAATTGGTTTTAAATGTAGACGCAAGTCTGCCGAATGAAGTTCTTTATGATATAAAAAGGTGAATATGGCTTTGAGTGCTCAAGATTAAAAAAAAAAGTGTATAAATGAATCTGTGAATCCATAAAAGGTCAAACTCCACATGATTTCACTCAAAAAGTAGACTAAAGAATTTTGTATTATATTTTGAGATTTGTAATCTTGCATCATAATAACAGTTTGAGCAAAACACATTTTATTCTATCCTGTTAAAACAAAGGATAGAATGGACACTTTTTCAATTCACCAATTCAAATGTTAGTCCAAACATAATTTGCAGCCTGTTTTATCATGACTCCCCTCCACCACCCACCTCCAGTGTTAATGAATAAGACTGCTGCAAACGAAACAGGCACAGTTCTGTGTCATTACGCCTGCAATTAGGCAACGGCTCAGCCACAGTCAAACAGCCAAAAGCTTTGCAATATTAGCAACAAATTGGGTCTTTTATTTGCTAGTTTCTATGATTGTTTCTGCAACTTTATCATCTTGTGAAATAGGGTGTAAAATTTTGTGAAGTATTAACAATTAATTAAAAAGAAACGCAGCTTTGAAGGGAACCCTGTTATGCCACAGAGTGGTCGTTACAACTTTTCCAGTTTATCTTTTCTTTTGGCAAATCTGTTTATTGTCATAAACAGATAAATGTTAGGTAACACAGCAACAGTTTGGATATTATCCTGGGATAATGGAAAGGATGTACAAATGCGTAACATTTAACGACAACAAGTACATAATAATAAGTGAAAGTTTACTAAATATCAGTGTATTTGTACTTTTAAAGTCATGTATTTTTATATATGACATATAACTGAGTAAAATATATCAATGTTTTTCATTTATGCATATTAATGTGCTGCATATAAGCTCTGTGATGTACATCATTTACTGACACTGCAGCCTGCAAAGTGCTGCGCAAAACTCATCCCGAAAGCTTTTAACATACTTTATCCTTCTGCCTGCAGCAATATCTGAGACATGAGATATATATATAAGTTATAAACATTACTTTACCATATTTAATTATTTAAATTTGCTTTTGCATCACTCAAGTCACGCACTGTTAGAGACACTACACAACTTTTCGGATAAAGTCGAGGACTTCACACATAATATACAGTATTGATATGACAAAAAAGATTACAGTTAGGAGATCTTCATATGCTTTAAATGATATTTTAATTTCATAAAAATAGAGACATTATATAAGTGAATGAGTGTATTCTTCTATTTTAGCTGACAGCTGCCTCACCTTGACAGAGGTAGCTGTGGCCTACCAGGAGAGCTGCAGCAGACACCAGGTCCAGCCCAGGGGACATATATTGCAGCAGCTCCAGGTATGCAGCCTCACATCATCAGCACAACTCTTAATAAATGTCTTAATAAAAATCTTTTGTTGTATCTGCAGTTAAAAATTGAGTTTGTGTGCTTGGCTGTGCTGTTAGTGTCACTCAGTCTGTTTTTATCTTTGAAAAGAGCCTTAATTTTTACCCAGAATTCATTCTGCAGCTGTTCTGCATAGTCAACGATGAAACTGTTTTACACAGCGGCTGTTTTAAGACATCCAGCTGAAGTCTGACTGTTTGGTTCCTTTAAGCTGTAGTTTCTCTTTGTGAAACCAAAAGTATCTTTATGAAACCAGCGTCAGGTACGTCAGTGAGGCCAGTCGTCCTCTCAAGCGCGCCTCTGTTTGAGGCCCAATATCTACTAATTAACAAAATCTTAATGACTAGTGAACGCAGTATTTCATGACTGAATATGGTACGTTATAAAAATGTATTTTTGGAACCAGCAGCTAACAGGCCTCAGTGGTTTGCACTTCCACAAAGGTTATATCTTAAAGTCATTGTTGCTGCTGCTGCTTGGTTTCACAAAGATTTCACAAAGAAGTGCGTTTCTTTTAAAAGCAGTTTAAAAGAAATCAGTTTTCAGCTGTTCTGGAGGCTTTGATTCAATTGCACAGCCCTCCTTAGCAGATGAACTTGCGTAGCTTAGTCTGTTTTATCCTTTCAGTTTGCTAAAATTTGTTTGAAAGCACTTTCTTTCCATTGCTGCATTCTGAAGTCCCAACAGTGAACTTTGTGAGCAAAATGTTTGATGAGTGCTAAAAACTGTTGGCTGGATCTGCAAAAATGCAGCCACCATAGTGGTAAAACATGACTTGTGCAGTCGAGTCTATAAAAGCCCAATTCCTGTATATCTTCAATATGAACAGATTTGTACATGAACCCGAACAACCGTTAAAAAAAAAAACGTTTTAATTCAAAGCGTGGCCACAGAGCCTGATATCCAAGCCAACAAAGTGAAATATTGCTTTAAAAGCAATGTGTGTAACCTTGTTCTTCTATGCAACATCAGCAGTTCTGTTGATAAAATAACTGTACCATGCAATGATATTATGGCACTCCAGAAAGGATCAATATCAACACTATGACCTAGTGTAATTCAAGCCTCAGACACTGTCAGAGCTATTTTATTAAAGCAAAGGCACTTTCATGTAACAATACAAGCTCACAGATGCATGATGATTTCAGAGCACCAGCTACTCACACCCATGCTCACTGCGACTCCGTACATATGCACACATACTAAAATCCTTTGCTTAATTGAAATGATTTGGTTCCATCAGTCTCAATCAGGCTTACTGCGGCACAGCGCTAACAGCATCTCCACTCCGAACAAGAGGCTAAGAGCAGGTTAAAAGGTAGAAACGGCTCAAGTTAGTATGCAAATAATTCACAGCTGTAAACAAAACGTACACACGGACAGGTGTACGGCACTTTGTGCGAGTTAGGGAAAGACATTTAGTACTAATATTCATTCTCCCTGATGATTATGTATTTCGGTTTCTCTGAGAAGGAGAATAGAAAATTGATTTGATTAAAAGCTTAACAGGCTCTGTTACAAGGCCAGACATCCTGTCATTATTTAAAAGAGTCCATTAGGGTCCACTAGGATCAGACAGTGAGTGCCGGGTTCGTGCACATGTCTGCGTGCCTGCCTGTGTTTTGAGGCCACAAATTTTCATCTTTGGAGAATTTACATTACAATGCACCAACTAGGTATGCACCCCAGGGGGCAGACTTCAAGCAGACCTCAAAGAAGTATGCTTGTTTTATGCTGGAGTGGGGGTACCCTGACGACCCACCACCGTGGGTAGCTTAGCCATGGTTAGTTGTCCCCCAACAGGTTGAGCAGCTGGGAAATCAGGCTGGCTGGGTAACTGTGAGGAGAAAGCGCAGCCCTAAACAGAAGCCCCCCGGTACACCACCAACCCGTTCATGTTTCAGATAGATTTCCCCACTCAGCTACACACCCGATGTGGAAAAAACTCTGGTTAGTGGCTATGGAGGACCACGAAGTTCCCATGCATCGAAATAAAGCATTTTGTGGTTTAATAATGAATTGTACAATAAAACATGCATTATTAAATTCATTTATAGTTATTTTATTTATTTGGATGTCAATAAAACAATTATTTGCTAATTTAATAGACAATAAAAAAGAGGAATTATAAATATTTCGAAATTACCTCTTAATTCATTGATAAATGCTTCAAATGAAAAAGTGGTTTACAGAAAAAAGCATTAAACTCTCAATAAAAAATTCAAAATTTAAAAAAAAAAGATTTTATAAATCTTTTTTTAAGATAAGTAAATGGATTCAAAAAGCAAATTAGGAACACAGATTTATTTCGGACATTTAAAATGGCGATCCCACTCCTTTTCAATTCCTTCTCACTGCACTTCCTTCTACTGTTTGCTATGGGATTAACTCCCATATTACCTAATGTATTAGCTTTGGGATTAGCTAACAGATTAACTATCAGATTAGCTTCTCCATTTAGCATTTCCATGACTCTTTTGGTCCTATGAATTCATAGACAGATCAATATTGACCTTTAAACCAACATTAAGGACTCTGATGCTGCTCTCACACTGACAGAAGTGATGGGCAGATACAGCCTCAGGATGGCTGACAAACACACGGCAGGATCAACAACTTCCAAACACAGAGGTGGGAAGTGATGCAGTACAAATACTTTGTTACTGTACTTAAGTAGAATGTTCAGGTATCTGTACTTTACTTGAGTATTTATTTTTCTGACAACTTTTTACTTTTACTCCCTACATTTTTACACAAATATGTGTAC
>JAVDPK010000690.1:175974-197529 GCA_034780415.1 Cichlasoma orientale
AGGATACTTAAGAGTAGAATGGGAGGCAGAGCCTTCAGCTTTCAGGCCCCTCTTCTGTGGAACCAGCTCCCATTTTGGATTCGGGAGACAGACACCCTCTCAATATAGATTAGGCTTACAAAACCCACTGTCACCAAGTGCTTGCTTGTAAGGGGCCATTTGATTGTTGGGGTTGTCTCTTTATTATTGTAGGGTCTTTAACTAACAGTATAAAGCACCTTGAGGCAACTGTTGTGATTTGGCACTGTAAACAATACTGAACTGATCTGAACTTTGCTGTAAAGTTATAGGATATCTGGCATGAACACTGCATATGGGGCTGCATATCTATGGACTGGCCAGTGTGCCCATTCTAACACACGTCCACTGGCGACACTGCCTTCAATGGGCATGTGAGCATCACAACTTGACCACAGAGCAATGAAAGATGGCGGCCTATTTATGTTTTACATCATGTGAATGGCTGATGTGTGGCTTTTACCTGGGGAAGAGAAAGCAGCGGGATGTATATGATAAAACTGAAAAATCTTTTTCTAAGTTGTAAAGTAACAGACAACAGAAAAATTTGTACGTATGATTAAGCAAATAGCCAACGAAGACAAAATCACGCTTTTTTATTCTACTGTTTGTTTGGCAGCTATTTGCATGCACAGATTTCAAACAATTCTACGTGGACGAGATCGTGTCAATCAGCTTTGCTCCTGGTGATCTGGCTACTCTATTTTTTCTTAACAGTTGGTGCACTGAGGACAAACCGGGCTCTGCGAGAGCTACACCTTGCTAATAACCTGTTGAACAGCTACCAGGATGCCCTTCAGCTGGGAGACCTACTACGATACAACAATACTTTGCAGACACTGGAGCTGAGCAACAATGCTCTAGCAGATGCTGGTAAGATGCTCATTTTTTAAAGACCAGATAGTAGACATATATTGTAGGGCAATATATGTACAGTGGAGTATATTTATGTGAACAGGTGAAGCTAAGCAGAGTCGGACATAGTTAGTCCTAACCGCTGTTCCTCGTGATACAGTTTTAATCCCGGAAGCTTGAGTTTCCCGCTGATACCAGTCTTAACTCTAAGCTAGGTTAACCACCTCCTGCCTCTAGCTCTGTACATCATGAACAGACGGGATAAGCTTCTCTTTTTTCTTTTGGCAAAATGTCTACCAGTTCCTTTAAGGTGAAAATTCACATATGTCTACATTTAACGTGTGTCCAAGCGTCACACATCCTGGACACTATCCTACATAATTCAGATTATCAGCACATAACAAATGAAGTTACTCTGTGGCTTGATTATAAAGGACTTAGGGGGTAAAAAAAAAAAAAAAGCATATTTGGATAAGTGCATGTTTACAAAATTACTTTTCTTTTAATTCGTTTATGAAAATGCATGCCTGAACTCTTACTGCTCGCACGTTCTAGGTAAATGAAGCGGCATGGGTCGTCACACTCTAAGTTTGCAAACATACATAATCCAACTTTATTATTATCTAATTAATAAAGACATGTGAACAGGTTAAGCAAATAGTAACTCACCCCATGCAGCTCAGTGCCAACACTCCCACTAAACATCTGGCGGTGCCATTTAACTTACAGAACCCCGGCGTAAACACACTCCGCTAATAATCATATTTTAATGTTTGTTTTGGAAGGTTTGGAAGAGCTGTGTGATGGTCTGAGGTCCCAGAAAGCAGGTCTCAAGGTCTTACTGCTGAGGAATAACCACATTACTGTAAAAGGCATGGACCATCTGGCTAAAACTCTGGTGAGGAACAAATTGCTTGTTTTTTGTTTGGAATAAAATCAAATGATGCCGAGAGTCAGCAAAATATATACTGTGCTGAACGAATATAGTGTCCAGTCACTGTGAACTGTGTGTGTAAAGATATTAAGGACAACACATGTTGAAATACGAAAGTTAGTGTTGCAACAGTTAGCTTTAGGGTTGCCAATTTTGGCTAGCAGAAAACAGGTTTAAAGCAAAATGCACTTGAATCATTGAGTAACCAACTCTTTGAGTGTCCTTTAGGATGACTGAAGGTTGTGCAGGACATTTTTGTGCAATCAAAATCTTATTTTAAGTGAGCCAAACTGAAAACACAAGGTAGAAAGTTATAGGAAAAAACATAGACCAAATTCAAAAACTAGCTACTTAACGTCTACCGGCGACCCAGCTAGGCTTAGGTTTAGAGTTAGGTGAACATCCACCCCTTTAGCAATGCTTACCTTCTTGGCGGACCCAAATGGAGAAAGTGTATGATAAAAGAACTGCAAGGCTAAAATGTATGTTGAAGCTACTTTTTGGCTGCTCCCATATTCACAGGGGGTCACTGCAGCAGGCAGATATGCATGTTTGATTTGATTATTGAGTTTTTATGCTGAATGCCCTTCCTGACACAACCCCTGCTTGTTATCCAAAACTGTGTAGCATGTGAATAAAACACAACCAAACCCTAGCCCTAATTCTAACAGGTGACTGGATGTCAAAGGTTTTAAAAGCAGAGGTCACCTTAAGGTCATAGCTCATTCATCATGAGGTAGACACACCCTAAAAAAACACCCAGAGTTACAGTAATTAACCACGTTTTACAAAAATGCAAGCAGAGATTTGGACCGTACACCAATCAGGAAAATGTTTGCTGAGGTCAGAAGTCATTTTCATAAGCTTCTATGCACTCTTTTATTTTTGCAACAAGAAAAGAACACACCTTTAACTTCCACATTGGCTTAACTTGAGGCCAGAGGCCACGTCCACCTTCATATTCACGTCAGCTGCTTGTGAGCATCTGCACAACCACCTATGATGATACATCATAAGTGTGTGTGCAGATGCTCACAAGCATTGTACACGCATTGTAGCAAGCATTGTGCACGCCTACAACATTTATTCTAGAAAAGCAAAATTGGCACTTATTTTGAAGAGCAGTAATGGACACCGAACACATTATGCAAACAGTCTTTTTTGGAGCATATCAAGCCACTACATCTGGACCCAGTCAACAAGTGCTCAAACCTTTTTGTCACAGGATGCCTCTTCTATTGTCGTATTTCTTTTTATTATTATTATTATTATTTTTAGCAACTCTCATTTTCCCGATGGCACTGTGAATGGTTCAGCATGCTTCAAACAAACTAGTCCATGCGATATGTTATCCCATCACGTGTGAAAGTAAAGAGGTTTATGCTTGCCTCAAATGGCTCACTGCCTGGCTTTTGAGTGTCTTGATTGAAATGGCACAAATGGAACTAATGGCTTACTTTAGGCAGTCGGTTGCACCCATACAAATTGTGCAAAGGACATAAAAAGTGAATGTGGCCTTTTTCAAATTCTGCACACCTTCGAATTTTATTCAGATCAACTCAACATAAAGTAAGGGGTTAAAGGGGTTAACATTTAGGTGCAGCTAGCAAAGCGGGTATCGATTTTTCATATCAGTTTCTTTTTCTAATTTCTTGTTTCTGTTTTTAAGTTATGATGATGATAAAATGACAACAGGCGTACTGTTAGAGCAGGTCTAACAGCGTGCCTAACATGAATGTTGATTTCAGACCTGAATTCACTGCCAGACGATGTAGTCATGCAGTGCAGCTTTTACAGTCTTTGGATCGTGCTTTTGTGCACATTTCCAAGACTGAGAATATCACTTTGAGGTTGAAGATTAGGCGAATGAAAGTGTCTGACATGGTTATTAAGATTCAAGGGGGTTAATAATTACAAAACCCCAAGTTAATTATCTGGGTTTTATTTTGTTCCAACAACATAGGAGGTATTGCCAGGGTTTAAAAGTACTGCACCACCCAAGGTAAATGCTAGAGTGAGGACGCTGCAGACACTGACAAATCAAATGAAACCTGACCTGCTGGCCCCCATAGTGGGGGGGGGCTCTGGTGACTGACTCACATCTACATGTTGTAACTGTCTGTTGTTACCTGGGGGCAGCGTCAAAAATATGTGGAATAATCTGTAACGTGGGCGACTGTTGTTCAAGTTTGTGCTGCTGTTGATCCTTTAGCTTAGCGCCTGCTGCAGAGAAGACAGAGGTGATAAAATCAGTGAAATCTCTCCACTGCAGCCCATTTGTGTTCCTATGAATTAGTCAAAATAATAAATAAGGGGACTATGTTTTGGAAGACTGCCAGAGACTTGAAGAATTGATGCCAAAGTATACAGAAGCTGTTGTGTAGTAGCTCTTTGTGTTTATTTACCCTTGAATTGGTCACCCATCTGCAGGTAGTAAGGCAAGCTTACCAGGCGGAGACAGACAGATCATTCTCCCTGCCAGGGCATCAAATGCTGCAATTTAGACTACAGTATAAAGCACCTTGAGGTGACTGTAAATAAAGATGAATTGAACTCAAAGTAAAGATTTCCTCTTTTTCTGAAACTAGGCTTGATTAGCATGTGGCTAAAATACAACCTAAACCTCCCAGCATCTGGTGGACGCTAAGAGGTTAAAGAGCAGATCTAGCAGCACAAAGTTCATTTCCCAAGTTCAGGACTGAACGTTATTGAACTTATTGTTCTATATTTGACAAAGCCGGGCGTGTTTTATTGGAGTGCTGTCAGTGAAAGACTCAACCTGAGCTTAATTTCAAACTGATACTTGCTTTCCTCTCTATGGTATTGAGGAAATGAGCCTCATCCAGAGAGTTCCCCTCTGAACGTGTCCCGCCTCCCAGCATCTCATTGTATACTCCTAATAACATGCATTCCTTCTGTCTGATTGGCAGCATAAACTGTACCTTCCTGTCATGTGAGTGGCGATTGTAGAAATCAAAAGGCTAGAAATTAAAGGCCTCTGTCGTACACACACACACACACATTTTCCCTGACTTCCCCAGTGATACCAAAAGAAGGAACAGTTTGATTAAATAATAGATGTGTGCTAAGAAGTGCTGCTCATGCAGCCTGCCAGTCAGAGGGATAAGTAGATGTCCTTGCAGGCCATAATGATGATAATTAGACCCATAGCTGGTTGTGTCGAATATGATGATGAAGAGAGGTGTTATTAACCTTTCTGGTTGGTGTATCTGCTTTTTCCCCCTCTGTCCTCCTGGCTTGTTTGTCTTTTCAAGGACCAAGGGAGTGGGGGCAGATGTGTGCAAAATCTGCTTAACTTCAAATTGCAGAATGTATTTTATGATATCTAAATTTATTCTTTGTTCACAAAAATGATAAAAAAAAAGGGACTATTTTGAGGTGAATATGTCATGCAGAGCTCCAGTTTTTTCTCCTTTGCATGTTTCTGCTGCTTTTTTGTTTAAAGCCAGCATGACATGTGTGAAAGCATACTGTGTTTTTGGTGGTTTCACACTCCTATACCCCCCTCAAACTTCTCACTCCATCCCTCCCGTGGTTTACGTTTGACAGGTTTCAACCATGCTTGACTCTCACACACTCTCAACCATGCAGTTGCCTCTTTAATTGTCTGCTATTATCCCTCGTGCATATCCATTCAGGGAGGCTCTCCCTCCCTCTCCTCCTCCCCTCTTCACCGGAGAAGCTTCTCACCACGCGTTGGATGCGGTGGTGCCTCTGTGTGCCGTGACTCAGTGAGGGAAAGAAAAAAAAAAAGGTGGGGTGTTGGGGGCTCTCAAGTGTGTTTGTTGTCACCGCGGTGCAAATTAACATAGAAGAAGACGCTCTCCGGGTCTGTCAGTTTCTTTCCTGGCTTCCTTTCCACCCCCGTGCTCCCTCTTTCTTCAGAGCATTGACCAGAGGAGTTTAACAAGGGTGGTGAGGCGAGGGGGCAACCGAGGAGTGGGTGGTGCATTCCTCTTCAAGCTGCTGGGCAACACGGGCCCCTTGTGCCCCCAACACCCCCAGCTTTCTGCAGCAGCTAATCAACCTTCAACGCTAATGTGGCTCTGGAGAGTAAAAACAGAAGTTCTGAGGATTAACATGAGAGGAAACATTTTGAAAACGAATAATAATCACTGTATAATGATAATGATAATTAAAACTTCTCTGCCTTTGCACACTCACTTACACAAAGTAGCACACTTGTACACAAGTTGTGAATAAAGCAATGATTCACTGTTGTGTTGAACCCTATGTTGCAGCCGGTGCTGAAGGTCCTGCAGGTCCTGGATTTGGGTGAGAATCTGTTGGGGAACGAGGGGATCCAGATCATCAGGGAGCCTCTCATGGTCAACAGCTCAGTGCTGCAGCTCGGCCTGGCCCAAGCCAGTATCACCTGTGAAGGTACAGTATATATACAACATCTTAGTGTTTGTAAATTTTGTAAATTTGAAGGGTTCTAAAGTTTAGAGTAGAGTAAAATATTACTAGATTGTGAACACCACTGATGATCCAATGCGTCTCTTTTTGACAGAACCAGGAAAATGATTGTTCATGACTTTTTGGCTTAAGTCTAGATGGATATCTTCTTTTTCCACCTCTAGCATTACTCCAAGTTACCATCCATCGCTGCAGATGACAGCCATATCCTGGCCAGTGTTAACTTATAGTGTTAAGTGCTTGTGTTGTTACAGGAATAGAGCAGACAACCTGTGGATTTTTAGCTTGGTTTGCTAAACTGAAAAAAGCTGTGATGGCTGTGGATTCCCCTTTCTGGAGTCAAAATGTTCCATCATCTTTGCCCCGTTGCCATCAACATTGCTTGATGAAACATGGTGCTGAGTTCCAAACTAGCTGTGGCAGCAAGGCATTTAATCATTCCTCCAATTCCATCGAATACTTTATGAAGACACCAACTGTACAGGTTCCTAAACCCATGATTTTTTAAGCTAGGTGTTGCCTCCTGGATCAGCGTTATGGTACCAGTGATGATAATGACATGAGTATCAAGACTGAGCATATTGTTTATAACACCAGCAACAGGTCAAAGTTAAAACTGCGCATCACACCTTTGTATATGTTGTATACATGTGCTTTATATAGTTGTTACTCAGTAACCATTATCTTGGTTAGGATTGCTTGACTAAATAGAATCTCCAATTTAACATTTGGTGAGTGTTAAAAAACCGACCGCATTAGAAAATGATTCTGACCCAGAAGGAATCATGGCTAGAAGCCATGCTTGCTGGCTATTGAAGCTGATGTATTTCATTATACTGATGCTCAAAACTGGTCATAGATAAAAAAAAAAAAAATCTTTTTCAAAATAAAAGATTTTGAGTTTAAATTGTCACACAGTTTCATGTGGGTACTTATGAGGGCTCAAAAATGCTGGAAGAAATAAGCTGACGAAAAAGTGTCAAATTTCAAACCAACTGTAATTTGAAGAACTTAGACAATTATCAAAGTATGAAGATAAAGTTTTGCACGGATGAATTCAAAAGTTGCAAAAATGCAAAAGTACAATAAAAATCAGTTGATTCTGAGTCCTCGGGGTTTGGTAGGAGGTGCTCACTGCTTTTCCAAGAACTTAACAGCTTTACAAAGTGGCAATACAAGTATTCAGGCCCCTTACTTAAGTGAAAGTTATAATCCTGCAAAACGTATAAATGCTTTAGCATCAAAATATACCCAACGTAACAAGTAGTCATTACGCAGAATGACCCTTTTCATAAACTTAAAAATATATGTTTACTCTCTATTACTGATTTATTAATGAGTATGTTATTTTAATATTACAGCTGGAGAAGATTTTAACAATGTAAGGTAGGCGTATCCACACAGGAACTGCTTTGTAGCCAGCAAGACCCGATGCTCTGATTACCTACATAATTACCACACTGTCACATGTCAATCCGTGGCATCCTTTACTCTCATTGGCAGTCTCTTCAATTGGTCGCCTTGAACTTGAGAAAAGTTTAACTCTGGACCCACTTTGTGTCACCAGTGGTTATTTCACCCATCATCACTTGAAGTCGCTGAATGTCCCTGACTTTCTGTGCTTTCTGGACATCACATCGCAGAGAGACTCTTTTTTTTTTTTTTTTTATGAAAGTGTCTCCAAAACATAGGGACGTGATTTGGAGATAGGATCAGGGCCTATACAGCTGGATAACATACCTCTATAATACAACAGAATGATATTAGAGATAGTATATTGGTAGATTTGTGTTTTAAATTCTGCAAAAAATAATAGTGAAATCATTAAACTAAATGATATGGAATATAAAGTGCAATATTTGCATCCAAAATATAGCTGATTAGAAATCAAATCTCACATCAGATGCTTAATGTCACAACCCAGCGGTGTGGCGGGCAGGATATGGACCCAAATACAGGATTCATGAGACAGGATGTAAACTCAAAGGGCAGATTTATTAAAAAGCTCGTCATCAAAAATACAAAACAAAGACATCAGCTGGGCTGGAGCTAATAATCAAAAACATGGAATCACAAGAGAACGTGGAGCAAGAAAAACACACTACCAAGTGGAGGATGAGGGAGGATGTGACAAAGAACACAAACTGAGTGGATAAATACCCAAGGGGGCAAACAGGAGACACGTGGAAGGACAGGTGAACATAACTGAGGCCCTGTTTTGCCGTTTTTGTTTTCAAAAAGTAGTGCGTTCACGTGGAAACTTTTCAGAAACGAGCTCCATTTACACGGAAACACAAGATGTTGAAAACGCTGCAGTTCCTATTGCCAGGCCACAAGTTGGCGGTGTGGATATAGGAGCCGCAACCATAGTGTGCATGTGCGAGTGCCCCCGTCTTCAAAAAGCAGCGTTTTCGTCTGTTTATACGGAAATGGAGGCCGAAACCCTCCACTGTGGAGTCAGTTTCCAAAAAGTATCGTTTTCACTCCGTTCTCGTGTAAACGGGAGGCCGAAACGCATCAAAACGTAGCTGTTTGCATTGGGAAACAGTCTTGTGTAAACGGGGCCTGAGAAAACCAATACAAGGGATGTAAAACTAAATATAAAGCACAACAGACAAAAGACTAACAAAATAAAACAGGAAGTAACTGATCTCCAGTACAGAAACACTGGGCAGAGACCTGGACCGTGACTCTTAAGTGTGTCATTACAATTTTTCATGACCTTTTCAATCATTTAGTTCCACATTATTATATTCAGGATAACACCGATTGAATGACACAGTTAGTGGCAGCAATTAGCTTTAGGGCAAAAATTAGGATGCTAATTCTCACCAGCAGAAACCACATTTCAGCCTGAATTACTGACTTTTTTATCATGTTTACTGTACAAGACAGGCTTAAGTAACTGTAACTGAAGCTGAAACAGAAACTGACACTAGATTGTGAAAGTGTTGAAGTTCGCATACAAAAACAAGGACCACCCCCACAACAGTTTCATCTGCTGTAGAGCTTTAAAATAAAAATACAGATGTATTGTTACAGTCAAAAGCTGCCTGTTCTACCAATGCAATTATATGGGCGGCACAGTTCATTAAACTCATGACCTAAATTTAATTTAATTTTATTTGTTAAATTATTGAAAAACAAATGAAATGTAAAAAAAAAAAAAAAAAATGGCTGTGGGTTTATGTCACATACACCCCCTGTTGATTTCAGCATTTAAAATTAATGGGCATATTTCTTACTTGAAACTACTGAAAAATAAATCAGTCCTAGCTTCTAAGTGCTCATGTAGACGCACTTGGAATATAACTTGCAATTTTTTAATCAGGGAAGGATATATTCTTATTTAAAATTTAGCAAATTATCACGTTTGTACAACTGTGATGTTAATCTCTTCTGTTATATTGTCAGATAACATTACACAAACATGTTTTTGAGCATAAATATGTTTTTAGATAATTATCTGTAATTTGGACTTGAAAAAGCTACAAATTAAAGAGTCAAAGGAAGAGTAGTAAAGACAATATGTAAGACAATATGTAAGACATTACCTTTGGTCTATTTCAAACTATGGCCCGGGGGCCACACCTGGCCCACTGGTCTTTTTATTTCGGCCCGCCAAAGATTGGTGCGGAATTGCCCAAATCAAATCATATCATAATTATGACTGATGTTGAGGATTCTGAGAATTGCTACAACAAAAACCAGACTTTGATGCACTGGCAAAAACAACACTGTTCCCACTAAAAGTAAATGTAAGTATTAACACTGTAATTCCTTTTTTATGTTTATGTTTGATATGTATGCATCTGGTGCTGTCAAATTTCAAAAAGTCAATGTGGCTCCAGAGCCAAAAGGTTTGCCCACCCCTGGTCTATTTTATCACTCCCAAATTAAACATTTGAGCTCATCTCCTTGCTTTGAACATTAAAAAGCAGCAACTAATTTAAAGGTTATTTTTGTAACACTGCTGTGAATGCAAAATGTATCCAGATGTTTGAGGTGAAAACTTTCCTATTTAGGTATGCTTTATGAAATAGCTATCGTTACAGGAGGCGCTATGTTGTGTTTAGGAAATAACGTAGCAGGTCCAGCTTGTATCTTCCTGACATCACCTGTTTTTTCTGGTGGAGGTGCTGTGGCGCTTGCAGAGTTCCTCGCCGAGAGTCGTCAGATTCAGAAACTGGACCTCCGTCAGAATGAGGTGAAAGTGGGAGGGCTGATGGCCCTGAGTCTGGCCTTGAGAATCAATCGCTCTCTTTCCAGTCTAGATGTGGACCACACACCCCCACAGGAGCAGGTAGGTGCAGCTTGGACAGCATCTCCTCTGGGTGTACAGTTGGTGTTAGGTAGTAATTATGCTAAACATAGTTTGGGGTTTACTAAAAGATTTTTTTCAGTCGCTTTAAGAATATATTGCCAAAGTATTTGCTCATCTATCTTCACATGCATATGAACTTGAGTGACATCCCATTCTTAAGAGGGTTTAATATGATGTGGGCCCACCCTTTGCAGCTATAACAGCTTCAGCTCTTCTGGGAAGGCTTTCCACAAGGCTTTAGGAGTGTTTATGGGAATTTATGACCATTCATCCAGAAGCATATTTGTGAGGTCAGACACTGATGTTGGATGAGAAGGTCTGGCTCACAGTCTCTGTTCTAATTCATCCCAAAGGTGTTCTATCAGGTTGAGGTCAGGACTGTGTGCAGGCCAGTCAAGTTCTTCCAAACCAGACTTGCTCATGCACTCATCCATGTCTAGCGACCCATTCTTTCACAAATGTTTGTAGAAGCAGTCTGCATGCCTAGGTGCTTGGTTTGATACACCTGTGGCCATGGAAGTGACTGGAATACATGAATTCAATGATTTGAATAAGTGAGTGAATATTTTTGGCAATATAGTGTACGCACTATTTCAGATATGTTTTAAATTAACAGAAAATTGTTCAGTGGATAAATGTGATTGTTTTGTGACTGATTGAAATTAGCATCAATTCAGGGTTTGTAACAGCCTAAAAAGATCTATGAGCTCTAAGTCCAACATGATCTGCTCAGGTTCACTGATGGTGGCAGACAACTGAAGAAACAATAGTCCATAAGTACAAATACAACAACTTTCTGTCATTTTCTGTATGACTTCATCAGTCTTTCACATTGTTGTGGAGAAATTTTGGTCCACTCTTCTTCGCAACATTGCTTCAGTTCAGTGAGGTTTGCAGGCAGTGATTTATGCACAGCTGTCTTAAGGTCCTGACACAGTATTTCAGTTGGGTTGAGGTCTGGACTTGATTGTTTTATATTTGGGATCAGTGTCCTGTTGCATGACCCAATTTTGGCCAAGCTTTAGCTGTCAGACAGAAGGCCTCACATTTGACTCCAAACAAGCCATCCTTGTTCAGTCAAACTTATTTGAAAGTGACCGTAAAACCCTTCCCTGAATGATGGGCAGCAACAATTGCTTCTCTAAGATCTCTGCTGATCTCTTTTCTCCTTGGGATTGTGTTCTGTGACCTGAATGAACCGACCAGCATACTGCAAAAACCTCTGCTGTTATAAAGGTGATCATCGCCTGTGTGTTGGTTTTTGTGACATAAATAATGACAGTGTAATATGCCATGTGTTGTTGAAAGAGGGTTTACTTTCTATTTCATGACTGTATGTCAAGCCTAAAGCTTATTTCATCTTCTGCACTGACTCTATGTAGAGCCTTAATGTAGCCTACCCAAGTGGCCAGCACCATTGCCGACATTTATACCTGTGTGGGCAGCATTGCGTTGACATGTCGTTACAGTTCTAGGCCGGTGCGCATTAGGTTATGGCAAATGGTTTCAGCAGGGTTTGCAGTTACGATTTACCTATGTCGTAGATTTAATGCATAAGCATAAATCCTCTGTAAGGCAGCAAATTGATCCTTCCTTACACCCTATAAACAGAAACAGCTACTGGTGGTGCTGCTGTAGTGAATGCCTGCTGGTTTTCAGCTGTGCAGACATTCAAATGAGGATGCGTTTCCTTCTAATCTAGAATTAAGGGCTATTGGTGAACCGAGGGTTCCTTATCCTTTATGTTACGTCTGTTGTGACACATTCAGACTCACTGTGGTTACAGATTTGTCACTCTGAGCCACAAGTCACTCATTCGTGTCTCAGTTCATCAGCGATACTTGTGGGTTTTCTCTCTCTGTCTCTACCTTCGGTGGCTGCAGAGGCCCGAGGAAAACGATGCCATAACTTTAATACATGCCCCTACTGGATTCACAAAATAATTACCCACACTTGCCATCTGTTTGTCATGATTTTATCTCTGCTAACTTATTTGCATATTAAAGCATTAATTAAAATCTCTAAGGAAGGGAATGCTTACTTTAAAATTAACTCTGAAGGCGATCCGTGCACAGCTTCCAAAGTTGTTTTATTTTTGTTTGCAGTGTTTTTTTTTTTGTTTTGTTTTGTTTTTTTGTCTGCATGTTGTTTACACAATTAAGTCTGATTTTTATAAATTGTCTCCTCTGGCTAAAGTCAAGCAGTAAGATGCGCCAGATTTTGGAGAAGCAGCTTTGAAGAGCCGCAATGTTTCTGTGAATGTGTGTCATTAAATCTGGGATTTCTTCATCTTCTTCTTCCCCACTTTTTCTTTTTTTTTTGCACCACAAACCTGCATATTGGCGGCTCTATTTCCGTGCTCCTCTAAGCTGCTGAGAGATGTGATTAGCATTTCCACCATTGCTCGGTGTTAGTGTGGCGGGACATTTTTGGGGAATTGTAATAAGGGAATTTTTAAGCTCTGTTCTGTGGTTTTTAGAGACACACAGCTGGGATTTGTCTTGGCATGGCATATCCAGGTGGGAGGAGTGATGATTGTATTAAAAAGCAAATCTTTCCATCAGAAAACAGTGGGTGGCCAGATCAAGTGTTCTCGCTCAGTCACATTCCCCGGGTCGCCAAGGAATATGTGAAAATTTCATTCTTCTAAAGGAAAATAAGTGTGGGCATGAATGTGAGTGAGTGACAGAGGGGGTTATGGCAGCACTATGTATTTGTCACAGTTGCTGATATGGACTTTGTGTGTTCATACATGTGTCTCTTGTATGTGTGCGGTTTTATGGCGATGTAGGGGGCGATCGAAGATGCGCATATTTAAAAGGGGAGAGGGAACGTGGAAAGAGGGGAGGAAATCTGGGTCCTCTCGTCTTTGTTTACATGAGTCTGATTTTTCATGTCTGTTGCCACACTGCTCCATTTGATCAGTGGCCTGTTTACTGTTAATTATTAATTATTTACCCACTTGAAATATTCATGCACCCCTGGCCCTAGTGGAAAGCAGTTTTTTTTTTTTCCAAGGGGCAAGTTATCTCTGTAGCCACTACAAGGTGGAGCTGTTTATACATCCTTATCAGGAGACTCTGTTAACCCAGCTAATGAACTAAACTTCCCCTGCCCAACTCTCCCTTAATCTCGGGTTGGACGAGGGAGCCTCGCTGCATGTTTACCTGTTTGATGCTTAAATATTTGGCTTTGGATTTGGCCAACATGTGCATCCTGTCAGCTGTTCTACAGCAGAGGAGCTCAGCGATAACGCTGGAGAGTGTCCTCTCCTGAATGTTGTGTGTCAGCAAGCTGTAGCTGTTAGAGTTGTTGTCTCACTGAGTGATGATTTCAGCGTTGCGGTGGGTGTGTGCAGGAACAAAAGGCAGGAGACAGGAGGAGGGTCAGTGGGGACTAGTTCCTATGGGACTGTAAAGGGGCCCACAGCCTTTGACAGGAAGCCAAAATGAAAGCATGATATTTTTATTCCTGGACGACTAGAAGCAGTTTAACCCCATTTCACTATAATTTTATTAAGTGTAATCCCACCCTTTATAAAACATATTTCATAGAGATGCCATTCAAACTGCATGGCCTTCATTTCCTTAACTGTATTGATGTTAAACCTTTATCCTGTTGACCCATGCAGTGTTTGATCCAAAAACATGTTCCAGAATAATCCTGAGACATCTCAAACAGCCACATTTACAAAATAGGCTATCTGGTTTCAATTTGAACTCAAATCTAACATGTGGACTCCTATTGGATTACAGTTGAGCAGCCAGTATATACAGTAAAGCATCCACACTCCTGCTGAAGTATTAAAATATCTTTGCATTCTACTGCAAATTGCCATGAAATTTTATGCAAACGTATTGTTTTCACCCACTAATTCCTAAAGGCTTTGGTGCCCTGCCTAATATTTCATCTATCACCATTTGCAGGTGGAAATCTTTGGTTCAATCACAGGCTCATTTTCAATTAAATCTGCCACAGATAGTAGCAGAAAAATTGCAGTAATTTTGTTGTTAGTCAAACCTCTCATTTGCAAACAATCATCAGGTCCAACATTCAAATTCTCCCGTACTTTGGTTTGACAGAACTTTTGCATCAAGCTCAGCTGTGCTTTGTGTTTCATATAACTAGCAATATTAGGCGACGGCTCTTGCACAGAGTCGCATGTAGACCCTCTAATGAAGAAACATTCTAACAGACGTAGGTACTCGTGAGACTAAAAAAGTTTAAACTTGGCATTCCTCTATTATTTTTCACTGGATTGCTATCCAGGCAAAACAAAACACGTGGGATACATTTAATAACTGTAATAATAGTACAAGGGAAAGTTTTATTTTCTCTCAATAAAACTAAACTAAAGCCATCAATAACATCTGAGACTACAATCAGCTCAAACAATCAATAAAGTTCTTCTTTCGAGACATATGCTTATGATGTTTGTCTAGTAGTTTCTCCCATTGTAATGACTTTGAATGGCCATAAAGAGCCACGGCAATCGTGCCGGCTGTTGATAAATGACTGTGAAAAGCTGTGTTCAATCTTCGCTTTATCCAACAATGCTGACTGTTCACACCTCAGTTTAGTTCAGCGACTAGCTTTGGATCACATTGCTGCCAATGTGAGAGCCACGAGAGTGACATCTGAGAAAAGATACATGTGCCTGTTAGGATCTGTGGAGAGACTGCTGGGAGAAATGTACTGCGCAGGGGGGCACCATTTGAGGGAGCGTGGATTCTTATTTTGAGACAAGTGTGAGACAAAAAGGTCTCTGGGTATGTTTTTGGGCACCCTTCCTGTCACGGTCAGTCCCAGTAGGGTAGCTAGGTGACAGGACAGCCTGACCATGCATGTAGTCGGCACTCAGGTTTCAGCTCGCATCATGATGACACTGCTGCTCTGGGGAATAAAGTGCGTAGGCAGACAACAGCAACCAGGCAGAACAAACCTCCCAGCAATGCCTCACAGGGCAGCGGGGAATGGCTTGGAAAAGCTGGAGGGACCAGGGTTCAGTCTGCTCCCAGATCAGTCTTTTACCTACTGGAACCAAATGGAACAGTAGCGCTCACATATCTGAGACAGCATAAATATATAGCTTTCAACTTTTTAGACCACCTGTCATAAAAACAATAAAACTCAAATATTTTACAAACACTTGTTTAAAACTAAAAATGATACTGTTATTTATTAGGCAAACAACTAAATTAATTCACATTTTTATATATTTATATATATGAAGGCTAATTAGACTCACATTTGGATAATAGCAAGACAAATTTAGAGATGTAGCCACTTTGAAACACATGTCAGGCCGCTGTAGTTGATATGTGTAAAATTAATGTGTGGTCATAAACACTGGCCTTCCTTTCTGAACCCTTTGGGTGCCAAATGGAATAACACACCTCAAGTCTTGAAGTGACATTTTGAAATTCCACTCTTGGATAATATTGGATAATATTTGATGTTATTGGCAAGTTTGGAAAAAAAAGAGCAGTTAATCATATTGGAAATAAAGTTTTGGGAGGGAGTATATGCTAATTCAAATACTGACTGGTTGATATCAGTTTCATATCAGTAAACAGTGTATTTAAATTCAGGTTTTGTCATCACTAAAATGCAACACTACGTGTGCAGTTGACTTTTTTTCTCATGATACCTCTGAAAGGGACAAAGCTGGATGAGTCTCTCCAGCAGACGAGGGGGGGCGGGGGGGGGGGGTGCTGGAGTTGCTAAGGGGTAGGGGGGCAATCCCCTGTCTCTCTGCAAACACAACAACAACTGCAACAACACACTCCTTGCTGCACTCGTGATGTATTTTCAGGCAAAAACAGGCATATTTGCCAGCTGTGTAATTTACTGCGGCTCTCATTTGCATATTAAAGCCTTAATTAGCCCCTCTGAGCGTGTGTGTATGTGTGTATGCTTGTGTGCGCATGTTTGTGTGCGAGATTGGGGTTGGGGGTGCAGTATAACCACTTAGATGTGTAGTTGGGGGGGTTTCACCATTTTGAATCGGTCTGGACTGGGGCCAGAAGGGAGTGGAGTGACTTCCTGTCCCGATTCCGTGGGCCAGCGGGGTGTGATGAGAGAGAAAAGTGAAGCATAAAACCCAACACATCTCCTAGTCATTTTTAATCATTCCCACCCTTCCAAACTAAGAGGTGTGACCTGTGATATCACAGAAAGAAGGGATATGTTTTTATCTGCTTGCTGAGTGAAGGTGTTTGAAAGCTGCTAGTCAGGAGTTCAGGTGAAAACAAGGAAATTGTTGTTAATATAACACAGCCTTTGCATGTCCACCTGCTGTTAACTTTTCCAAAGACATGCAGTAAGGGACTTTCATTTGTTTCCCTGTAGTATTCTTTAGATTTACTTAAACCTTTACCTCTCAAAATCCACCAAGTCATTGCTAACCCATCTGGGGTTAGTGTCGGTAGGTTGGGGTAGGGCTGAGTTAATACAAAGGCCTGTGATTCCTGATTGAGTGTGGTTGTATGACCACTTTTAGCAGCAATAACTTGAAGTAATAATTTTCTGTATGACCTTATCAGTCTCTCATATGGTTTGCCAGCCTTCTTTGCAACATTGCTTCAGTTCGTTGGGATTTTCAGACATTTGTTCATGCACAGCTCTCTTAATGTCTTGCCACAGCATTGATATTGGGCTGAGGTCTTAACTTTAACTTTAGCACTGCTGCTGTGCTTGGGATTACTGTGCTGTTGCATGACCCACTTTCCGCAAAACTTTAGACGTAAAAGAGAAGGCTCAGGTTTGACTCTAGAATACTTAAACGTACAGGGTAGTTCATGTTCAACTCAGTGACTGCAAGGTTCCCAGTTGACTGCAAAACAAGCTCAAATCATCACCCCTCCCCCACCATGCTTGACAGCTGGTATAAGAGGTCTTGCCATCATGCACAATTCCACATTTGGCAAAAACAGATCACAGCGTTATCGGCACAAACGTCTCCACTTTGGTCATCATCTGGTTTCAATTGTGGGTTTTTTTTAGATGCAACTTTGCAAGTTGTTTACAACTTTTTAGGAGATATGAAGATTACTTTTCTGTTTATGGCATGAAAGGGCGCAAATGTGATGGTACTACGTTAGTGTCTGGCCTTGTAGTTTATGATTTATGTTGTTGCCTGGTAATTGTGTGAGGCTGTATCTGAGGGCATGTTATGGAGTGATGCGAGAGTAATGTAACGATTAGTGTGATGAATTATTTAGTGAGTACCCTGGGAGTAAGTAATGTAGGTGACGGAATGCATTAGTTGTTAAAAAAAAGTAACAAATAATGGGTAATACATTACCTTGTTTGAGTAATGACTCTATCACTTGCTTGTGATTGACAGTGCCATGATGAATGTGCAGCGCCCCTTGGTTTCTCAGTAAACTCCACCCCTCTTCCAGTTTCCACGCACTCAGTTTTGTCAATTAAAGCTTCACAATGGGATTTCACTAAATAACAGGTGACGTAACAGAGCTAGATCCATCGCACCATACGCAGTGGGATGAGTCGTGTACACTTTCAGTGCATCAAAGTAAGTTGTCTTATCAAAACTTTATTCACTTAGTAGCTTTTGTTGACAATTCTACATTTCTGAAGAACCAGAGGGTCGTTTTATACAGAGGAGGCTTTTCTCAGTGGTCATAGCCCAGTAGGTCCACATTCCCCATTCAGACATGCAAGATGCTCGCTCAAACAACTTGGCATAATGACCAAAACATTGGAAGTTCTGCAATTGATATGTATGCATATGTATATAAACTTTGCATAAGTGGGGGTATCAGATCGGATCGGCTTTCAACGGGCATGTCCTGAGGCGCCACGCTCAAACAGTCACCCATCAGCAGCTGGCAGCCTCTCATCTGACTACCATGAAGCCCCATGCGTGTCTATCTCTCTAGCTCCCTTCATCCACAAGCCACATCCCTTTCACTTTTGGATGGTGGGCTGACTGCAGAAATTGCCCCTGTCCACCATGCGCGTTGAATATTTAACTATGAATATGAAATATCTTGGCAAGACTTCAACCACCTTCAAAAGTGAGAGCCCCTCTAACTCTCACAGCATACACACACTGTCCCAAAATCCCCTCCTTTTTTTCTCTCATGAATCGATCATCCCATCCCTGTATGGAGGGGATGTCAGGAGAGGAAGTGGTGAATGATCTTCTTCGGTTGGGCACCAAAGTCAGTGACTGAAGGCGAAACTCCAGACACTAAGGCTCTGTGGATGATAAGGTGAGGCTCCTTCAACACAGCACAGGGCTCTGGTGGAAAGGGTAGACTGACAGAGTGAGGGAAAACATAATGGCTGAGGAGTTCTGCGTAGGCTGTTTGCTGCCTATTGCTTTCCTTTCCTTTCAAGACATCATCACTGCCAGACATGTTTCTCTTCTCCTTCACCTCAGTCCATCCAGGGGGCAACAGTGGCGATTGCAGCTTCATACTGTCCTGCATTGGTCATCATTTAACGTGTTCTGGGCAATCAGTAGGAATCGATTTGTTTATGGAGATTACAGTAAATTGAGTTCACTGGAATTAAAAAGTGGGCCTTATCAGCTCATTGGGTTTGTGTTTTGTCAGTGCCCACACCTCCTCTGCTTGATATGGAAGTAAACAGTGGCCCTAAATGGGTTGAAAGAAGTTTAAATAGTTTCAAGACAGTCAACCTCGCTATCTGTGCTCTGGGCCAGCGACACTCAGAGCAGTTTTAAGATAATCAGCGAAGTCACATCAGTTTTTAAATGATCTTTGTTCATAACCAGCAGAGTCAGTGTAACTATTAAACAAAGAAACCTTTTCTTTCTCTTGGGGTTTAAAGGATCACCTTATGGTGTCATTGTACACTCAGCAGCCGTTATCTGTAGAGAACAAGAGGTCAAAATCTTTGGAGAGTTGATGCTGAGCAAGAGGAGAGGCAAACGGTACAATGTGTGTGTGATTGTATACAAAACACAGTATTAATTATAACCACACAGTTTGTCTTTCAAACAACGCTCAGGTAATAATTTTCAGCTTTTCCAGAACGCTTTTGTTCAAGTGCAAGATATCTTCACCTTGGTATTCATAAAATTCATTCAGTCAAATTTATGGTTTTTCTCTTGTTCCATCCATTTCCCTTTTTCTGTGTGTCAGGAACATTATAAGTCAGGGCACTCAATCCTGAATCAATGGGGGATTTTTACATAACTTTAAGGGGAAATTTGTTGTAAATCCTCATTTTGGAGAGAAGTCTGCAAACTTTTGTTGTTGTTTTGTTTTTTGTTTATTTATTTCTCTCTCTCTCTCTCTCTCTCTCTCCCTCTCTCTCTCTCTCTCTCTATATATATATATATATACATTTTTTGTCAAGATGTATATGCTACAAAGCAAGAATCGGGGCTTAGCAAGGTAACGTAGACTGCCCAATTAATCTGCTCCAGAGAAGGTTGAGTTCAAGCTAAGAGATCAACATGAGGAAAACCACTGTCTTCTGACCAATCAGTTCTCTTGAAAATATGATCACTGTTTCTAGAAAAGGCCTCATTACTGGCTAACTTGTATAAATGTTGCTACACCAACAGAGTCGTCTCTGAAAGAATAAAGGGACATCAATGTCATGGCCCTGGGCCGGTGGCCCAGTGTTTTGTGTTCTTGTGATTTTGTTTAAGTTGTATCTCCGCTTATGTTTATTAGTTCTCTTTCGTAATTAATAGTTCCTGGTGTTTCCATGTGTCAGGTCTGCATCTTTGTTCCCTCGTCTTGCTTCCTGTTTTATTTTGATAGTCATTTGGTCCCTGTCTGTCATGTTCAGTTTTGCTTCCCCTGGTCTTGTCTTAGTAAGTAGCGTCACCTGTGTTCCCAACTGTTTCCACTCCCCTCGTTATCCTCCTGTGTATTTAAGTCCTGTGTTTTGTACTGTTTTGCCTCCTGCTCTGTCTGGTCATTTGTTCCGCATCAATAAAGCTACATTTAAGTTTACTGCTATTGGTGTATCCTGCGTTGGGGTTCTCTTCCTGCCTGCCACACAGCCGATCCTTGACAATCACGGCTCTGCCTCTCATTCTAATCTTAAGGAAAATTTTGACAAGAACATATTACACATCTTCCACTTAGGAAGGGATGCAACTAAATGTCCGTAACACATCACATTTCACATACAGAAAAGGAAAAGTGAAATGCTAGTAATCATATTTATCCAGTAGGGCAGCCTAAGGAATATAGGACCCAGTCTCCAAACCTGCTAGGTGCCCTCCGCATCCGCTGTGGCCTGTGAGGAGGGTGATGGCCTGTTTTCCTGGTTGGGCACTGGCCACCGCCCTCATACACTTGAGGCTGAACAGGGCTGGCTGGAAGCCTACTGCCAACTTGTAGAACAGATAGTGGAAAGCAGGTTCCCAAGGGACCTCCTGTATAAGGACAGTTTTGACCAGCCGCCTCAGCGCTCAGTGTTAACCAGCTGTTACCTGCTGGGGCAGGTAACGGGTGCTTCAGTGGCGATTGCCCGGCAGTATAGTTATAATATGCTGTGTGTACGTTTCAGATGGCTCTCTTGTTGCAAAACTACCGCTGAAACTGTCGGTCTGGGCATTTAACCGGTGCTTTGCGTGCCTCCATTTTCTTGCTGTCGGGTTTTAATAATGGCGTGGTTGATTCTGGTGAAGGAGTCGCTCTCATTAGATTAGATTAGATTAGATTAGATTAGATTAGATTAAATTGCTTTATTGTCAATGAGCATTCAGTGAAATTTTCATTGCAGCCCCGTTCAAAAAGACATATAGACATATATACACTATATATAAAAACTATACATAAAAATATCCTATACCTAAAAACAATAGTAAGTACACAATAAGTTAAAATTAGAATAAAATTAAATTTAGACTAAAATGTGCACTTTAGACAGGAAGAAGAAGTCTCCAGAAAGTCATTGTTATTAGGAGGGAGGGATTATGTGTGGAGCTGGAGCGGGGAGTAGGTGTGTGAGGGCAGTGTGAGGCTGT
>JAVDPK010000690.1:238597-258118 GCA_034780415.1 Cichlasoma orientale
TGGATGGATGGATGGATGGATGGATGGATGGATGGATGGATGGATGGATGGATGGATGGATGGATGAATGGATGGATATGTGCTTCATGTGTGCCTCCTTCTCCATGCTCTATCCAGGCAGCTCCAAAGCCTACAGCACACACAAAATACATCCAAAAACTGAAACAATCTTTTGCTTTGAGCTACATGTGAGAAATAACAACTACGCCCCATCTCTGACGGTGACCTGACACACCCATTCGAGGAAGCTCATTTCTAACACAATCCTGCTCTCAGTCACTGCCCATGCGTCCTGGCCATACATCAGGGTAGGAACGTGGATCAAGCAGTAAATTGTCATCTTTGTATTTTTGGCTCTTGTTTATAAGTAGATCCCAAGGTAAATAATGGCAAACCTGAATCTGCTGTAGACCCGCAAGACATCATTTAACTGTGTTTACAGAGTAAAGCCACACATGACTTTAAGTGGAAAGCTGGCAGAGTGAGCTAAGAAACAAAGTTTATCTTTCAGGCTGGACTCAGAGGCTGTGAAAGGAAGAATAAGTTCCTCTAAGCTGTTGTGAAGAAAAAAAAAAACTGGATATGTGCTGCTACCCCCACCATCTGATGACATAAAATGCTCAAGTCAGTGAAGCTTTCACACTTTCTGTGAAAATGGTCAGTGTGCGGTAAAGCTGCACACAGGACACATTTAACTGTGTGTTTCTGTGAAATAATGCTGCAATAAACATAAACAGGTGTCGTCACTGTGAGCGCTGGTACTCGTGCTGGAGGAGACGAAGCGCAAAAACTGTGAGAGCTCATTATTCATGCTGCCCTGCTTTTATCTGTTTTTTTCAGCAGGCCACTGTTCAGCATTGAAGATTAATTGCTTTGCACTTCCTGTTTTTTTTATATATATATATAAGAAATCACAACATTTAATCCTAGATATTATAAGCACTAAAAACATAAAGACACTGAATCCTCGTCACCTTTCCGGTGACTGACGCCCGACAGCCAATAGATGATCCAAGACTGACACCTAGTGGTTAAACGGAGCTTGTAAAACAAAGTGCTGCTATACTCCCTGCCCCAAAGCTTGGACCAGTCCCAAGGTACTTAAACAAATGCCTTTTAAAATGCTCTTCAACTCACAGAGTCGTATCGTTATTAAAAATTTTGTGAGAACTAGATTGGGGGGCGTAGCAGTCAGGAAACAGATTAGACAGCACCTTGGCCTCATAGCCAGGGGTGGGTCAGAAACCACACCATCTGTTCTGCAAAGGCGCACTAGAGAAGTGAGTATATGTGGGACAGGTGCTGGTTAAAGCCATAATGCGTGCTTTGGATTTTCTGCATTTCCTACACTATAAGTAAATCCAAACATGCAGCAAAGATCTGGAACTGTCCTCACCTCCCATCACAGAACCAACCGAGCACCATCAGAGGACATGGGTCACCATGCTCCCTACAAACTTTTTTCAGGCTTACCCTCAGAGTGAGACCTCTACAAACAGAGGGGGTGAAGTCCGCAAAATCCAATCAATACTATTTGACAAGTTTGATTGGATCATTTTGGTACAAAAATGAACGATAGCCAATTTTATTTAAACAACAGCTACCAATTAAACTGCGTGCATCGGAAGAGGAAAACTCATTTTGGACTAAAGTTTTTGGAAAGTGCTCCGTCTCTCTGCCGTAGCAACTGCTGCATGTCGGCGTATTTGTGGCCACATATTGCACATCCCCCGAGAATAAAATGGCACTGCAAGATCTCGGTCACTTAGACAGAAAACCACACGAGCGTGTGAGAATATTGTTTGAGCATATTTATCGTCACAATGTCTGTTTGACTTTCAGGAAGCTCCGCGCGTTGTGTTTGTACCTGGGGGCTCACAGATGCTGCAGTCCAACAGTCTTGCAGCAGCTTGCATCACAATGCTTCCCAAATAAACTCCACTAATTTCCCCATGTGGTGATTAAGTATGTACAATGAAATAATTTGGTGTTCTGTCGCAACCAATTATGTACACTTTGGAGTCACGAGTGGCGACATGAGAGACCGGCAAATTAGCTGCCATTTGTAACATTTATTCTTCCTGGAAATCTGAAGCTAAATCAAAGCAATTATGACCCGTGCGTGTCTGCTTTAGAGTTTACCAAGTTTATTAAGCAAATTAACTTCCTAATTAGCTTTTGGTTTTGTGCACACTTTCATCTGCTTTTTGGGTTGCTTTTAAGTAATGGCCAGCACATCAGAGCCCAAACAAAGCAGTAAGTGAATGCAACAGGGGCAGGAGAATGGGCCACTTAGAAATCAGACCTAATCAAACTCCCAGCATGAAGTGAGGGACACTTGGCATGAGACGACTGAAACGCTCTGACAAGTCTCAAAGACTCAAAGGATATTTTCCTCTTCCAGAAAAGCTGCTCGTTATCGGCTTCATGTCCCAAACAGCACAGGAAAAAAAGGGACTTTAATTTTTTTTATTTTTGTGGATGTCTGTGTGTCCACAAGAAATAATCAGCTACAATCAAAAGGGGCTGTTCTTCAGTAAGTACTCCGCCTGAAAGGCAAACCAAAAGACATCATCATGATTCAAATCTGTGGAGGCGGACACTGACAGCTAGGTAATCATCTATGGAGAGTGAAATACCAGGAAGTCCACAGGTTCCTGTGGTTGAGCTCTGCAGCATTCAATCAGACCCTGGCTCAGTGTGGGCATAATGTGTTTCATCAGGTAGTTCCTCATAGGGCCTGACTGGGCCTCCAGCTCCTCCTCCTCCTGCTGCCTCACCTCCTCTAATTTCTTAGTCTAATCCACAGAAAAATGTAGAAAATACATCACACTATGCTTCTTGTGCTTTTCATTATCTCCAAAATTTCCACCTCTCTGCTCATTACTTAAGGAAATGTGTTCGGTATTTATCCTCAGTTCTCTCCTCCACGTACCCACTCATCCCAATGTGCAGCCCTGGCTCTGGCCTCCTCAGCCTCTACCCGCTCCTCCTCGGCTCTGTGCTGGGCCTCTCTCCTCAGCCTTTCATCAGTCTTCCTACTCTCTTCCTCCATCACCTCCTCGCTGCTGGGACCGTAGTTTCTGGGCTGGCCCACCGTGTCAAAGACCTTCTGCATCAGAGGCAAGCAGTTGGCTTCATCGTTGCTGTTCATCTCTGGAGAGGATGACAAGCAACACGGCAACTTTTAGCCACATTAAGAAAGAAGCAATCCACCCCCACACAGGATGCAGTCAGACTTTCTGGGTTACCGAAATGCAGAGGGATGATGTCGAGCTCATAAAAGTAGTTGATGACGATTTCATCCTCCGCCTGTTTATCTTTGTAACTGGCCAACCGCCTCAAGAAGTTTTCTGGCTCATAGTTGTGTTCCTGTACAAGTCTCTCAGATAAGTTGAGCACTCGATCCACCAGGAAGGCCTCTGACGCGTCCAAGCACAACACAAACTCTGTGACCCACACAAGAGAACCGTTACTAATGTTACAATATGGAGCACTCGGGCTTCACCGCCTGTAAGTCTGTTACTGCTGTCATTGTGAAAACAAGATGCATTTGGTCCTTTATATGTTAAATAAAACGAGACCTGGCATAATCTTGTTCGAAGAATTTTTCCTGGATGTTGCATCATCTTCTTCAGCTGAAGAAGAAAGAGAGCATACATTTGTGCATTTCTATATTTTACGCATTCATGAGGTACTCAACGAATGGGTGTGGCTCTGACATGTTAGCCGTAAGAGCCTTGTGTTTGAGTCTCACCAATAAAGAACTCTTTAGCTTGTGCATATGTCTGCGGAAAGTCCTCCAAAACATAACCCTGGTTTTTGCACGGGTTAGTCATCAGTTTGTCCTTCATCACCTTCAACAGCAGCTCCTCATCCAGACCTGCAGGACAAATGAATTCAAGCAATTCAATTTTATTTGCATGGCACCAGATCACAACAGTCACCTCAATGTGCTTTATATTGTAAGGTAAAGACCCTACAATAATTACAGAGAAAACCCAACAATCAAAACGACCAACTATAAGCAAGCACTTGGTGACAGTGGGAAGGAAAAACTCCCTTTTAACAGGAAGTAACCTCTGGCAGAACCAGGCTCAGGGAGGGGCAGTAATCTGCTGTGACTGTGGGAGTGAGGGGAGAGAGACTGGAAAAGACATGCTGTGGAAGAGAGCCAATAATAATAAATAACAGTGGGGCAAAATTATCTTAAACAAACGTTCTTCACGAGAACTGTGAAATGCAGATGAAGTAGAGCATACATTTCCCATAATACATTTAAATATAAATATGTAATCAATCATGGGTTCCACCGCCTGATCTGTATCTAACGCCTGATTTATTCTGAAGCATGTGCCTAATTCACAATGTGTACGCTTTGTGAGCGCATTCTGTACCATTTACATACACTCACAGCATGTCACTAAAGCTGAGCAGGCCTAACAAATAGGTGTAAACATT
Source organism: Cichlasoma orientale (assembly GCA_034780415.1). NCBI lineage: Eukaryota > Metazoa > Chordata > Actinopteri > Cichliformes > Cichlidae > Cichlasoma > Cichlasoma orientale. The sequence continues at coordinate 243,059 of JAVDPK010000690.1, forward strand.
CAAATATGGGACACAACACATAAAGTCTTTGACACTAGCCAGAACACATTCTACTCTTTGACAGTCAATGAGAAGCATAAACAGAGTGACTGAGCCCGTCCATTACACAGCACCCTAATGGCTGCTCAGTAATGACCCAACAAATTAAGAAATGCACAAATCTGAGCACTGAAACACTTTGTTTTCATATGACTAATGTCACCTTACAATGTCACCTTAAAAAGAAATGTTAACGTAGGGAAAATACTTAACGTTACTTATTAATCAGAAGGAATTAAAAATCAAAGACTGCATACAATACAAGCCTGCTTCAAATAAAGCAAATAAAGTAGAATCCAACTCATTAAGATGATCCAACTATGCGGTTTGTAAATCTAAATCCATACAAGTCAGGATTATTTCTTCATGGATGAAGCGATGTCTACACTCCCCTTGGTTTGACATAGAGTCAGCTGCTTGCAAACTCTTCCGCCCCGTGAGAGTGAAACAGCCGCCACACATTGTCAAAAACAACCCCTTGATAATGAATGTGGGCCTGGAGGAAACTCACAAAAATGAGTAATCACCCTCTTTATCTTTAACATTGACAGATGACCCAGAGCTCTCGCCACAGGGAACGCGAGCAAATTTTACACTTTGGCAAAGAGCCGGTATTGTTAGAATCTTTGATCTCTTTGAGAATGGTAGATTTAAAACATCTGACTCACTGATAGCTCAGCATAATATATCAAATAGAGACTTCTACAAATATTTACAGATCAGACGCTTTGTGTGTAAGAAGAATAACTTGCTAGAAATTTCAAATTTTTTTCTTATGTACAGGAAATGTAAACTATCCAAATTTTATTCTTTTTTAAATTTTATTCCAGAATTTCAATTTGCAACAGGTATAAAGAATCACAATGTCATATTTGGCAGAAATGGGGAGGCCACTGGAACCTCTGAGGGGTGATTATAATCTGGATTTAAACAGATGACACAGACGGTTGCCATATTTTTGGACTAAAAGTACACGGATTGGATTCATATATTAATCTTTATAAATGAATTAGTGTGTAAGTGCAGGGCAGTCTGTCTGTGTTTTAACTGTCTTCAAGGCAACAGTGACAGTTTCAGTCGTCGTGTTAGTCACGAATACCAAACACATTTAAAAAAAACTTCTAAAAACTAACAAACAAACAAACTACCCCCCCCCAAAAAAAACAAAAAACTTGTGGTTCCTAAGAATTAAGACTAGAACACTGCAGTACTATATTCTTTCCAAATCCCCACTGTGAGCAAAGTTTTCCATTATATAAACACACTGCCTTCAGTCAGTACTCATGTGACAAAACATCCAGACCTCATCATCTCGAGCTGATCATTTACGTGAACAAATTCTCCTCCTCCTCCTCACATCCAGTAAGCGGTCCATACCTTGGTTCTGTTCCACACTCTCCTTCATTGCGCTAAGCTGGTCCGGGGCCTCTCTTGTGGAGTTCTCTTCATCTGGATCAGGATTCCTCACAGCATGTTCCTGAAGGGAAAACAGATTAAAATGCCTCTAGCTGTACTCATGTCCGACTGATTAACAGAATGTGCCAGCTCACCAGTTGGGCGATGGTCTCCGAGATGGTGTCTTTCACTGTGATGTGATGGAGTCGGTAGTATTCACATATCTTTTTGGACACTGTGCTTTTCCCTACTGCAGGAGGACCCAGGACGCACAGACGAATGGGCTGGAAACACATAGATTATCTAATGAAACCCAATGAGAATGTAATTTTATGTACGTATTACTGATGTCTGCTTCATTGCATACCAGCAGTCCCCGGGTCTGCCGGAACTCCTCCACCACCAGCTCTATATTTTCCACCAGACCAAACTGGCACAACCAGTTGAAAGAGAAAAGTTTCTTGATATAATCAGCCTCCACGCGAAGGTTTACTAGTATAGAATCAATTTCCATTACCTGTTTTAATGGGGAAAAAAGTCAGATTTTTAAAAAAATACTTCAGCATTTTGGATGATCTTTTTTATTTTCTTTTTGTCTTTTTTTTCATCCACCTCTCCCAGCCCCACTGAAGGATCAATATCCCCGCCGCCCACCCACGTAAACACACACAGTCCGTTCTTGACACACAGATATGGGTTTGAAATTAATTTCGCAGCTCTTACAAAGAAAGCAAACAAATGAATTTTATATTGATCTGAAGAAAAAAAGTTTTTCATCTTCAGTTCTTTGAAAAAAATAAGGAAGGACTGTGAATAATTGCCTGATAGACCACACATCACACACTCAAAAGTGATAAGTACAATATAAAGAGGTACATCATACACTGAATTCCTTTGTGAGGAAGGCATCCTCAGATGGCATTTTCTGGATCTTTCCTGGTCCAAGTGCAGAGGCGATTTTCTAGAGGAGAATCAACATAATCTTTCATCATCTGATGTACATAAAAATATCAAGCATTCATATTAATACAGGTTAGCGCAGCTGTTCAGTAAGTACGCTATCAGTAATCCCTCTACATTTGGACAGTTTGTACAGTACAGCAGCAGCAGTCTGAGGATGTCACTGTATTTATCCTGTATTTGTCTTCTGCTAATGTTTTGTCACAGACAGTGTAAAATATGGTTGTAGCCGGCGTGATGTCGCACACTGGTTTGTGAAGTGCCTTATGAAACCCTGAACTGACTGTTTTCACGGTCACCATCTTGGTGTTTTGAAACTGGATGTGGTGAGAGAGGGTGGAGCTGACCTTCAAACCACACACTCATTGGCTAAAGATTTTTCAATCACACCCTTAACCCAAGAGCGTACCTCCTTTCTGACTATGAAAAAATTTAGAAAACAGACTTCATGTTTTATTCAATATGACTTGAAATGAGTGACTGGGCCCATGATCTCTTTAAGAAAGTCTTTACAAAGGTCAAGTCTGAAGGCCATTTTCCCAAAGACTCTATAAGGAATGGAAGTCTTTTTGCAGTCATAGATATCAGCCCCCTGGTGGCCATCAAAAAGAATGCAGGATTAAGGCACTTCTGCTTTGGCTTCGCATTCCACACCCAGAAGCTAAGTCCATCTTTCACACTGTCTATCGTTTTGGTAAGGCTTCCTGATGACTAGACACACCTTCACAATCTCTTCCATGGAATTCTTAGAACTGTCCACTGCCAGTAAATAATATGGGCTGGGTTGATGTTCAATCACGTTGTAAACCACACTGGAACACAGAAGCAAATTCACAGTTTACTAAATAGTATCACGCTGGTGTTCTGTGAGCAGAAACATGGTTTCATACACCGTTGTTTTGATTACTTCACGTGATTGCATGTTTCAGCCTTTCAGCCGTTTACAATAAACACATTTAAGCAGTGTTTATCCAACCTTGCTAAGTCACAGACGTGAATCGTGGGAACGATGTTCTGGCCATCTCCAAAGACAGGAATTTCATCCTCTCCGAGCCATGATTTCTACAAATACGCATTATTGTAATCAGTTACACATATGAAGCAAATTCACATCTGTGGGGTCTAACGCATGATATAACAATTAGAACTGATATATACTGTATATGTGTGTGTGTGTGTGTGTGTGTGTGTGTGTGTGTGTCTGTGCATGGTTATGTGGCTGTGCATTTATGCAATGTTATTTATGTAACATAAATTATGTGTAGTATAAGTTATTCCAGATATACATATTATTGAACATATTATTAAATATATTATATTATAATACTTTGCAGATATTGCTGCTAATATTGATTTTGGCAATAGTAGTGGTAACAGTAATAACAACGATATAAATTACTAATAATAACACTACTGATAGTAAAAACAACCATAATAACTTTAATAATGATAATATTAACAACAACATCCACAACCAATAAGAGAACTGAATACATTCTGTTACTAGTAACAAACAGATGATCTGCTAGCTTTGTCCTATTCAGTCTTTTTTCTAAGCACAAATGTAAGATTAAAAATAAATAAAGAGCAATATTATTCTCAGTCTATAGAACTAAGACATTTGAATTCTGAACAGCTTTCAGATTCCATCACTGGAAGCTCAGTGATGGAATCTGTAAATCAGATCACTCAAAAGTTCTGCTCTTTATTATTTTCTGCTATGCAGTACTGTGCAAAAGACCTGCATCACTCCCTATTTCGTTATATTTTTCCAAGGAGCCAGACTTTGTTGTCATTTTTAAAGTGGTCTTGAGCAATACCTCTCTATCTTGCAATTTTTTTTCCCCGCAGAGACGCGGATGGATTTTAGAATTCCTGATCGTGTTTTGATCGTGTTAAGATAAGAGTTGTGTTTGTGGAATAATGTGCCACTCGCTCCGTATATATGACCCGACATGGAAAAAAATCAAACACAAAGGGGATGGTGTTTACATCTTGTCGGTCCTGTAAAACACATAAAATTCCTCACACCGTTCTTTTCAGCACTGCATCCTCACCCACCTGTTGAGTTGCACCGCCTTGATGACATTAGCCCTGTTGTCAGCGGTTATAGCAACCAGTCGGGAGTGAAAAGAGGGGAGAAAAGCTCAGTATATCATGTGAAGTCCCCCAGCATCCTGATACCAGCACAACCAGGGATGGTTCAGGGTAGGACTGGGCGATATATCGAATCTTTAAGAAATATCGATATATTTTCATACGACATACAGTAGCAATCAAAAGTTTGGACACACTCACCGGTGAGTTTGTCCAAACTTTTGACTGGTAATGTATAAGATGAGCCAATATCATTTATATCGATACAGTCTATGTCGCGTTACGAGCCTTCAGCTGTCTGTTGAGGCGACTTGTTTGGTGATGCCGTCACTTGAATTTTTCTTGACATTTTCTGTTATGATTTCGTTTATTTTACCTCGCTTACATTCCTAGCATACTGGTGCGTATGGCTGCAGTAACCAAAGCATTAGCACATGCGCTGCCGGCTGCTCCTCCTACACTGTGTGTCAGCCTAACCTGATGTGGCTTTAACTGTATTCCCAACACGGTTTAGCGCGGCGCTATTCCCATTGTTACTTGTCTTTTGTGCTGTCAAAATATGGATGGAATGAGTTCTAGCGACTTTATATTGAAGTGTTGTATTTGTACTGAGGAAATGTTATTATTTTATTTTAGAATTATCTTTAACATTACATCCCCCGCCCGCATTGTAGAACGCAGTCTTCAAATCTTACCTTGAAAAAGTAGTGGAAGACCTGTTCTTCCATCCCATACTGAAGTCCCGATGCCACCACGTATGTGGAGAAGAGCTTTCTTTTCTGAAAGTAACACCCATGTGACACTGAGATACCTCGCCATCAAGTGTCTGTTATTAAAAAACAAGTTAAAAACTTACAGTTTTGCCCATTTTGACTACCGTCTTCTCCAAGTCAATGTGCCGCTTGAAGTTGGGATGTGCCCTTCTGCTCCAGAAAATCACATCAGTGAAAGGAACCTCCGGATCATCCTGTTACACAAACGACAGCATGTTACTGACAACAAAAAGAGGCCCCGCTTAGATTTGTTTGGACGTGGTTGGCGATGAGGACGCCCACGTGTCACAGTGTAAACAAGTGTAAAGAAATGTAAAGAATGAATAATCTTCCTGAGATACTGTGTTAAATTAAGGGAAGAAATGTTTTTTTGCACAATATTATGACAATGAAATCACAGTGAAGTCACAATGAAGTTGACCTTTGACCTTTTGGATATTAGTATATGAACATTTATAACAAGTTCCTGAAATATCACAAAGACAATTTGCAGTCAAAAACATTTTGTGCTGGAATTTATCATAAAAGGTTCGCTTTAATGAGTTTCTGGCAGCCTTATGATTACGGGCAGATATTTCAATACATAATGAGTGATGTAACAGATTTCAGTTGTATATACTTACAGGATCAACTGGCTTGCTGCAGGCCCAGGTCATGACCGTGGAGATGAGGATGAACACCTTTGGTCTGGAAAACTGCTCTATTTCATTGTGGAGCGCTATCAGTGAAAACAAGAAGAGTCATTGCCTCATTTATTGTATATTGATATGTCTAATTATTCTCTGCCCCAAATACTTGGGGGTGGCTGTGGCTCAGGAGGTGGAGCAGGTCATCTACTAATTGTAAGGTTGGTGTTTGATCCCTGGCTGCTCCAGTCTGCATGCCATTAACCTGGGCAAGATACTGAACCATGAGTTTCTCCCAATGCATTCATCAGAGTGTGTTTGGGTGAATGAGACACGTTGTATGAAACACTTTGAGAGCTCAAGCATATAAGAACCAGTCCATTTTCAAATTCTTTTGTGATGACTGAAGGCTCTCTTCAATTTAAATTAAAATGCGTTTTATTTATATAGTGCTACTTCACAACAACAGCTCCTTCAAGTTGGTTTAAATAGTAAGATAAATCCTGATTCCTGACAATATATTAGAGAGAACCCAAACAATCTAATGATCCCCTATGAGCAGCACCTGGTGACAAAAGGAAGGAAGAATTCCATTTCAACAGGAAGAGACCAACAGGAAGGCATCCTGTTGGGTCCTGTGGTAGACTTCAACCTCTGTGGATCTGGTGCTTAGGATTAGGTTACTTTGTATATTCTGCACTGGTGACTTGTGTGATTGCCTTTGAGTTGGGCTCCAGTGTTGTCTTCCACAGTCCCATTGAGTTCGTGATGAATGTTATTAGCACACTATTAGCCTTATACAGTGCCAAGCACTCCACGAGTGTCGTAGGCTTTCTTGTAGTCAATCCAGGTGGTGCTCAGGTTAGTCTGCTTGGTCTTATAGTCCTGACATACTTCTCTATCAACCAGGAACCATCTGGTGTTATTTCAAATGCCTTTCTGAGCTGTGCTCATATTCTGACTCATGAACCTACTCAGCTTGGTAACTAGGATGCCTGAGAGGAGCTTCCATGCCTTAGGGATACCTAAGCAGACTTACCTGATACAGCCCAGAGAGCTTCTTCCACCTGATCAGCATGCTGGGTAACATTGTAGATAACAACGTCACAGCCCATCAGTTTGGAAAGAAGCTCACCTCTGTCCAGATGCTTGAAAACAGACACAAAAAAACCATGGTCGTAAATTCAAAGTTTAAATGAACCCTTAAATTGTTTACTAAAGTTTATTCACAGCGTACAACTTTACAGCCTTGATGAAATTTACTTACATAATACTGCTCTACCACATAAGGCCTGTTCTTGTCAGATAGATCTGAAACTGTTCCCACCACCCGGAAGGTCCTCCTGTGGTTTGACACCACCTCTGTCTCCACATCAGAATTTGCACCACCAGGCACACTTTCATTCAGGAGCTAAGGCAAAAACAGAGTTGATACAATTCTAACCAGCTTGAAAAGATGACCACCACAGCCTGAACTCTCATAAGTAAGCTTTCTTATAATTTCTTTAAGTAGCCTTCAGGAATGGTTCTCCGGGCTTTTTTCTATCCAGGTATGTTTGTGCTGCATTGGCAGTTAGTTTAGGATCACTGATCACTAATTTTGAAAAAAGCATCCTGTTAACTTTGAAGAAATGTGGGCAAAATTGTTGGTATCCTTCCGTTAAAGAGAGAAAAACCCACAATGGCCACTGAATTAACGTGAAACTGACAAAAGTAATAATAATAATTTACTGAAAATTTACTAATGAAAATCAGAAACTGCTTTTGAATCGTGGTTCAGCATTATTATTTTAAAAAGCAAACAAATGAAACCGGCCTGGACAAAAATGACGGTACCCATAGAAAAGACAAGCTGACAACAGGATCGTGTTAAACTAAAGTGTTTCCTGTAATTAGCATCACAGGTGTCTTCTAACTTGTAATCAGTCAGTCAGCCTATTTACAGGGTGAAAAGTCGTCACTGTGCTGTTTGTTTGTGTACCACACTGAACAGAGACCACAGAAAGCTAAGGAGAGCGTGCTGTCTCAAGAGATGAGGGAGACAATTATTGACAAGCAGGTTCAAGCTATAAGACCATCTCCAAGCAGCTTGATGTTCCTGTGCACAGATTATTCAGAGGTTTAGTTAATTTTCAGTCATTTTTAAAAATCATTTAATGATAACTAACAAAAATAAAAATAAACCAACCAATTTTGTCAACGTATACAACACTAAGTCCAGCTCAGATCACACATGAGCTTAAAGGCAAGTCACCACTATTTATTTCAAGTGTTTAGATGTAGATGACTGACTCAAAAAATCTGTTTTTCCATAATAAAACCATAGACATGCTGACAGATGGCTAAACTGGCTGAGACAGGCTGGAAATGCATATAACTCAATTTTCAAGCAGTGCTTTTTATATTGCATTCAACTATTTGTCTGTGAAACCATTTGCTGTGAAAACACTTCAAACGTAATCCACCGGTCAGAATGAGCTATAGGTAATGGGAACAGGTGGTTTAGGGGTCTCTGCAACAAACGGTGTGGGGGGAACTACAGAAGCAGGAATAAAAACAATAATTTATCCTTGTTTCAGTAATAACCGATTATGTAAAAGCTATTACGGATGAACATAAGAGTCTGTAAAATTTAAGTAGACAGTGGAATATTGATTTAATATAGCTTCAAGCGTTGTTTGCTAGCTCTGCTCGAAACCAAACGTCACATGAGACATTATAAGAACTTTGCTGTGTGTCAGCTGACCGACAACAACAAAGCAGCTAACTCTGACCAGCACAGCTTCCAAACTTTACCTTAGCGATGTATCTGGATGCGTATGAGTCCACGTTGTTAATAAAAACCCTTTTTTTCTCTGGCTTTGCCATAGTGACTGCCGACAGCGCTGCTAGTGAGCTCGTGTTAGTGTCCTGTCGTCAGGGAGACGGCCCGTGCTCACCCCCTGCAGGTTTTATATTTAACATTAAAAAGATAACGTGACAATGACATCATCTCCAACTAGTAAACAAACAAAATAAACAACCATAAGATTAGTGGGACGCAGGGCTGGACCGGTAATCTGGCATACCAGGCATTTGCCCGGTGGGCCGGTATCTTTTTTGTTTTTTGCCGTCATAAAGTCCGCAAGCACTGACAGCAGCCCATTCATTTATTTTCATTACCGACACTGGATTGGCCAATCAAATCTCTTAACGCAATCGGCCCCTCCCCTACCTTCCCTGAGCGCTCATGCACCTCGCAGAACAGAGTTTGGAGTAGAAGTGGTTGATGAAGATAAACTGTACAGATTTTGGTCAGTACCGGACAGAAGTCCCATTTGCTTGGTTTGTGGTATTAATTGTTACAATTAAGGTGTATAAACCCTTTTCCTTTTTCTAACTGGAATTTCATAGATCTAGGATGAAACTTGTCTACATATTGATGGTAATAACGTTTTTGGTAGTATTTGTAGCCCATATTTTCTCATACTGGTATTTTCAATTTTAAGGTTACACATTTTAGACTAGATGCAAAATAAGTGTCAGAGACTATAACAAAAACTTTTGCTGGCTTCAAATAAAATCTGACAAATGTGAAACTGCACATCTGTGAGGCCCCATCGATGCTGAACAGTTCGCACGAGGCCGCAAGTTTACAAGATGATAGTGAGACCTGTTATAATATATGCTTTGGAGACACTGGCACTAACAAAAAGAGGCAGAGCCGGAGGTGCAAAGACCAGGATTAGAAATCAGTACATCAGTGTGACAGCTCGGTTTAAGCAGTTTGAAGAAGACTACAGACAAAATTTATGGATGTAGTGATGGAGGATATGCAGAGGGTTGATGTAACAGAAGATGATGCTAGGGATGCGGTGAGGTGGAGGCAGCTGAATAAAGAATAATTATAAGTTCATACAGGTATGCTGCCATCCAGACATCTTTTTCAGGGACAGTCTCGCTTATTTGAACAAGACAATGTCAAACCAAATTTGCCATGTATTAAAACAGCAGGACCATGTAGGAAAATAAGAGCGTTTGGGAGCCAAACTGGGTCTCCTGCAACGCGGACATGGTAAACATAGAAAACATCTATAAAAATAAAATGGACAGCCCTAAACTGTTGAGCTGCTGAAATCCTGTATTTTTTTTTTGTAATGTTTATTCTATGAGCCACATGGTGCACTGAGGGTGTGGTTTCACTCCTGAGTTGAGGTTTCAGAGGGTGAATAGGGTACAGAAAGTAAAATATAAAGTCTGCTGTCATTCCTGTTTGCTTTAATAACACGAGCATCCTCAAAGACAAGTGGATTTCAGAATGGATTTCGTTGAACATGTTGCAATACCAGCCTCTCAGTGGCTTTCCTAATGGGATTATGCACTATATCAAGAAAGAGCTGCAAAACGTGCAGGAGCTAGAAACAACCATCAGTTAAAAAGAAAAAAATAAATAAATCAGCACAAAGAAAACTATAAAACTATAAAATAATTGTATAATAAAAATAAAAATGAAGCTACTGGCAGGAATTGTATTCAAAATAAACTCTCCAAACAATCCCACATTTGCAAAAATAAAATAAAATCATAAAAATTATATTTACACATATTTGGAAGGCATTATTTTTATTAAAAACTTTTCTATAAAGAGTGATGAGTTATGCATTTCAGTGACTATTTCTGCATACCTGTAAACTTTGATGTCTAGCCTTAATCCATCCATCATTTTTAAAAGCATTTTTAAATATTTCACCAAAGTGATTATTTTCTGGTTTTCTTGGAGATCTGTATATAAATAAATATGTACGGTTACCAAATTCCCACATTAATCCAGCGGTTTTCAAACTGTGATTGAAGATGGCTTTTCCCCATTGTAACACAAAAAAAAAAGACTAACACTGTTATAAACGGACACTTTGAATTAATGTACAATGAATGCTACCATTCTTCTGTATTATTACATATGGAAACTTAACATTTATTGTAATACTGTGAAAGGTGAAGGTAACAGTGGTCCATGTGGTCATGGGAACACTCGGGGCAGTGACCCCCACACTGGGAGAATGGCTTCAGCAGATTCCTGGAACAACATCTGAGATCTTTGTCCAGAAGAGCGCTGTCCTGAGAACAGCTAAAATACTGCGCAGTATCATTTCTTACATATACAAACACACACAATCCTGTCTAAAGCAGTTCAGACGGGGGTCTCATTTATAAAGGACGGCACTAAACGTGTGAGCACAAAACTGAAGGTGAAGTGCACAAAAAGAAAAGTCAGATTTATGAAACATGTCTGAGCCTCGTATCTGCTCTCTAAACAAACCAAAACGCAGAACCTTCTGAATGTTGGAGCACAGAGATGAGCGCAGTCATCCTGCAGCTTTTCCATTAACCTGCACTACAAGAGACGGGCACATTTTACCTCTGCTAACGTCTCACTGATTATTCTGCATCTCTCACCTGCTCTGAGCAGCATGCACTCTAAATATATCAACACATAAGAAAGCTCCACATTCTGACCAATGAGTGTTTTTGGAAAAGATCCTGCTGACCTCAGTTTGTGTGAAAGGGCACTTATTCAGAGCTCTGGTGGGATGAACACTGAGACTTTCCTCATGTTGCCACATTTATCTGTGCATGTTTGTGATACCCTCTTCATGTGAAAACACAAACATAGTTAACACTGAATCAACATCTAAAAATAAACACTGTAGTTTTTTTAAGTGCAACTCAAGCAATGATATGAAGCCTGAGATTCTTTGAGAACACTGTGATGTAACCTGCAGTCCACACCAGTTCAAAAAAAGTGCAGACCAGGGTGGAAAGAGTCCAGCTCTAACCAACCCAGATAAGTTCAACTCCTCCTAACCAGTTTAAATCACATCACGGATGTAACTAGTTGAAACTAGTCCAGTACAGCTCACTGCTGTCTGGTTCAAACCAGTCTAAATTAGCCAATCAACCAAGATCACGGATCAAACAAGTCCAGAGCAGATCAGATGACCCTGTATAGGTGGATCTGCCTGAGAGCGTCAGGGTCTGTGTCTCTGCCGAGGTAAACATCATAGTTGACGGGAAGTTCCTCCACCCAGCCAGGCTGCAGCACCTCCTGCTCGAGACAAACACAAACACTGAGCAACAGACCAAGAACTGCTTTTCCATCCAAGACATCAACATACCAGCAGCCATTTTATCCATGAGAAAAAGAAAGCGCTCGTGCAGCTGATATTTAGAGCTCATTAGAGCATATTTACTCTCCACTTGTAAGAACTGATAACATTACTTAAACAGTCAGTGGAGCTTTCAGCTGAACCCGAACGAGTCCAGCAGAGTTTTACCTGCAGGGCGTTCAGACTCTCGTGCAGACTGGGAACAGTGACCAGCAGAGATCCTTTCTTCCGGAAGTTCTGCATGATGAACCTCCACGCTCTGAACACAGACAGTCATCATTACTGTGTGCATCTGTTAGTGTGCGCAATACAGTCATGGTAAAAAAGAAGTACACCCCCTTTCACAGGTTTTATGTATCGGGACATAAAAATCATCTGGTCCTTAGCAGATCTTAAATTTATCTCCGGCGGCTTTGGCTGCTTTCCACACCTGCTGCGCCGCACTCACATATCCTCAATAGAGTCTTTTTGTGAATCGATGACGGCCTATTTTAGAGAATTCAATGAGGCCTTTGAATTGATCCGCCAGACCGGAGGCCATATCGCTGCAGACCATGCAATGGTGCAGTGGTGTACAAGTGAACGAGAGTGGATGCCTCGGGCATCGTCGGTCAGGCGGCAGAGCTCAATTTAGAGTTTTGACCAACATTTTCTAACTGTTCGAAAAGTGTACTTTGAGTGTTAACCTCCTCCCCCCTGCATATTTGCATGCATCTTTATATGTCATCACCTGACTTGTTGGTCGGGCTCCATGAAGTACTCGAAGACGTTATTCATGACCACAACATCTGCATTTTGCAGCAGAACGTGCTGCGTGCAGACGTCAGCATGGAGGACCTGCAGAGAGGAGAAACAGTTTCTAGTCGAGGGTTCTTCTGTGTGAGTACGATTAGTACACAAAAAACACAAACCTGAACTCTGTCAGTCAGCCCGTATTTGTGCAGCATGTTGTCCTGCAGCCGGACAAAATCCTTGCAGATCTCCAGGCCGAGCAGCCGAGAGGCCGAGCTGTACACGTAACCCTGAACACACACACACACACACACACACACACACACACATATTAAAAACAACATGTCAAAATGAATATTTTGTGTTGCTTTGAAATCTTTTAACAAGCCCAGCAAGATATTTTAAATTTAGCTTACTTAAAGGCAATGCTTTAATTGAAGTGAATAATTAAGTGGTTATTATGTTCTTATTAAATTTGTATGAATTAGTTTATTTTAAAAAGTGCTGACTTGTTATAAAATCTAATCTTATTAATCTAATTTTATATTTTCTCAAGTTTGCTACACAAAAGTATTCAGATGTGGTGGGGAGTCAGCTTCTTACAGTCCCTGTAAGAAACTGTAATGTCCTCAGTAGTGATGAAAACATGACTGTGTGTGTGTGTGTGTGTGCGCGCATGTGGGGGTTGACCTCTGACCCCATATAGTACAGCACCCAGTCTGGAGCCTACGTCCACCAGTGTCCGACCACTCAGATCTGGAAGAACGTACTGGAACAGGAACTGAAGCTCTGTCACTGAGAATGAGTGAGAGATGAAGTCTGCAAGAGGAGAAGAAAACAGCAAAAAAGAGCATGCGGTTTATTATCAGCAGTATTATTGGAATCATTGCTGGGACTGGCTGCTGCCTTTGGTGCTTATGCATTCAAGAATAATGAAAATGTAACAAACTAATGTAAAATGCACCATGAGAAGAAGCTCCATGCAGCTGCCCACACAGACTCTACAGCTGTGCCAACTACAAGTGCATCCTAAAAACTGCCTCAAAATAGTAGATTAATAACTACTCATCCACGTGGTTCACATATGTCCTTGTGTGTCTGTCAGGGAGTATAATCCCAGCCTCAGCTGGTTCTGTGGGCCTGTCAGCACTCACAGTTACAGATACCAGAACATATGAGGCTCAATGACCTGCTGCACGTGTGAGTATGAACTGTTTTAGCTGTTTTCATCTTGAAACTTAAGAACACATTTGTTTTTTGTCTTTCCAAAGGTTTCATTTTGCTTGCATTTGCCTGGTGTCAAAGGTCAGCAGCAGTGATGTGTTCCCACCCAGAGGTGCAGTCCTGTGGGACCCGCAGCTGAGGCAATAGTTCCGGCTCATGATCCCCTTTTCACACAGGGAGTCCACCTGCTCATCATCGTAGAGGAAGCCGTCCATGTGAACCGTTGGCCGTGACTGCTGCTCCATCTGAAAAATATCCCAGGACCACCTTCATCATCATCATCATCACCATCACTCTAACTTTATTAATAATGTAAAAGCTGAACCAGCATCTTTACTGAACCTCAGATCTCCTGACTCCACTCTGAGACCGCCTGACTCTAGCAATATGGACCCCAACACAAGCACAATACTGTACGTCTCTCACAATGAATAATGTAAAAAAGAATAAAAGGTTTGAAAAACATTTAAATGTCCAAAAAACTGGCTTTAAAAACCAGGTGAAAAAATAAGTAAACAAGTATATAAAATGCACAGTATTTTTTAAATGTCAAAACATTTTTACAAATGTTTTGACATTTAAAAAAAAACAACAGAGAGCCAGAAATTAATAATACCTAATGATTAAATGCAGAGTGGTGTGTAAACAGAATAAAAAGAGGTGAATGAAGAAGAAGCAGTGCACCCCCAGCATCCTAGGCCTATAGCAGCATAACTAAGGGAGGGTTCAGGGTCAACTGATCCAGCCCTAACTAGAAGCTTGATTAAAAGGGAAAGATTAAAGCCTAATCTTAAAAATAGAGAGGGTGTCTGTCTCCCGAATCAAAGCTGGGAGCTGGTTCCACAGAAAAGGGTCCTGAAAGCTGAAGGCTCTGCCTCCCATTCTACTCTTAAGTATCCTAGGAACAAGTAAGCCAGCAGTCTGAGAGCGAAGTGCTCTATTGGGGTGATACGGTACTATGAGGTCTTAGATGGGGCCTGATTATTCAAGGCCTTGTATGTGAGGAGAAGGGTTTTAAATTCTATTCTAGATTTAACAGGGAGCCAATGAAGAGAAGCCAATATGGGA
>JAVDPK010000690.1:263464-281255 GCA_034780415.1 Cichlasoma orientale
ACATACACACTTCTCTGGAATAACATGCAGACTCCCACCACAAACATGCTGTTTGCAAATTCACACTATTTTACTGCTTTTATCGGTAATTTATTTTTAAATGTATATTACAGCACGGTCTATGTTTAGTTGCTAATTGTTTTTTGTTTTATTTAATTCGACAGACAGATGCCTCTAGAGCAAAAGATGAAAAAGGGAAGAACACTTCCAGCAAGCAGCTGACTGTCATCTTTCCCTGAAGAGAACAGGATGCCAGTGGCGGACCAGCCTGTTCTGGTATTCTCTGGGGAATTCCAATCGATTTGTTTGGTGCTGGGCTGTGAGCACAAGTCCCACTAAAGGATTGGGAGTGTGTGTTCTGTGTCTCCTTCCACAACGAAGCATTGGCCTTGTGGCTCGGTTGATGCCCTTCTACAGTCCAGTTCTGCTCTCCTTGTATAACAGCCTATCTCCTGGTATCTCTACCAGACATCTTCACAATCTGCCCCTTGAGGGTAACAGCAGCAGATTCTCCAGATGCTAAAAATACAGTGCAAAAAAAAAAAGAAATAAAATAAAATAAAATACAGTGCAAACCTGTGAGACAGATCCTCTATACTCACTTAACTCGTCCTTTGTAATCAGGGAAGATAAGTCATTTTTATTAGTTTCTACATATTCTTTATTAATTTGTTGTTAACAAGAGTTGGTCAAATTTGAAAAGCCACTCTGAGATTATCCTAAAAATCAATCTAGCAGAGAAATTAAAAAAAAAACTCATCATTTTAAAATGAACACTTTTTACCTCAGACATTTTTTGCTTTAACAATGATAACATAGCCTGTAATAAGTGTTATAAAATATTTTATTTTTTAGATCCTTTGTCCTTATTTTATTATAGACTGATTTTTGACTCTGATGCCAGCAATGTTTGAGATTATTATTTATTGCTTCTCCTCAGAGCCAAGCCAAGGGCGAATTTGTGAAGACAGTAAAATTGTACTATTCAATTCTTCGGTAGCATCAGCGATTTTTGTGGAAATACATACAAAGGGGTTAATACACGAGCAAGCTACAGACTGACTATAAAACATCAGCATAGCCACCATGATATGACTCAGTTTAGCCAAGATGAGGAAACTATTCATAGAGGCCAAAATCGTTTTTCATAACAGGCTGTAAACTTGTTAATACTGTAACCTTGGTTATTTTAACATGGAGATCTATAGAGATAACGTCACTTCTGCAGTTTCTACATCTTCTGTGTTGCCTATATTTTCCATTACAAGCTGCAGCTTCACGCCGCTCTCCTGATTTTATGTTTATTATTTCATTTTATTGTAAAGC
Organism: Cichlasoma orientale; assembly: GCA_034780415.1. Classification (NCBI taxonomy): domain Eukaryota; kingdom Metazoa; phylum Chordata; class Actinopteri; order Cichliformes; family Cichlidae; genus Cichlasoma; species Cichlasoma orientale. The sequence goes on from JAVDPK010000690.1 coordinate 264,791, forward strand.
TAACGCATTTAAAACTGGACCAATCCGGTTTAATGTTACCTTCGGGTGTCCTCGGAAATGTGTGCTCCGCGGTAGGTATTTATTTGAAACAAAAACGAGACAATTACTCTAATAATCACAACAAATTGTATCTTTACGATATTTTGTTTACGTTGTAGTTAAGTGTGAATTAAGCAATTATTTCTCTCAGTATTCCATTTTAATCAGGATTATGAGGTACTACAGGTTCATATTATCGGGGCAGATTCCATTTGCCTAAGTCTGACTGCTTCTGAATGCAGCGCTTGCAGAGATTCCCATTTCAGCAGCACATCTGCCTTAACAGACAGTGATTAACACAAAGAAGCTCTTGCATCAGTAAAGGGAGCGGGCCGATATGAACACGGAGGAGACCAACGTAGAGATGAAGGATGCTGGGAGCAAAGATGCTGAGCAGAAGGACCCCGGTCAGGTCGCAGTGGATGCTGATGCCACGGAGGCCGATGTGAGCGAGGCGGATCTGGACCAGGAGGAGCAGGAGAAGCAGCCGATGACCGGAGGAGAGCGGACTGAGGGCACCCCACCTGCCAGCGTGCAGGAGGCGGCGGCGACGGCGACGGCGACGGCGGAGAAAAATGGCTTGGTGAAGCTGAAAATTTCTGATGATGATGAGGAGGAGGTGAAATTCACCGGGCTGAACAAGGAGGAGCTGCTGAGGGTGGCGGGAACACCGGGGTGAGGACACACTGTACAGACCCCTGCGGTTCAAATCCATTGTAGGCTCATCTGACAGGGCGCGGCTCTGTTATTTCATTTATTTATGACATGTATGACATGACACTAACATAGTGAAAATATGCGGCATACTGTCATGCCTGTTTCTAGCCTGCTATGTTTGGGTAATCAGCTAGCTTTATTTGGGTTTCAGTCTATGTTCAGATGCTGGCACCTCTGACTCCATATGGAAAACCCTCAGAACAAGAGCTGCTCTATTGAACTTACAGTTCATTACTATTTAGATAGTGACACCATTTTTGTAATTTTGCTTCTGTACGCCACCACACTGGATTTTACAACCCCAGTTCCAAAAAAGTTTGGATGCTGTGCGTAAAATGTAAATAAAAACACAATGCAATGATTGTGGAATACCACTGTGCAGCATCTCCTCTTCTTTCAGTCCATAAATGTCTGGGAACTGAGGAAAGCAGCTGCCAGACTTTTGGGAGAGGAATGTTGTCCCATTCTTGTCTGATAGTTGTGGTCTTCTTTGTTGTATTTTTCATTTCATGATGTGCCACATGTCCAGTTGAGCAACCAGACTTTTCTGCTATGAAGCCATTCTGTTGTGATAGATGCAGTATGTGGTTTAGCATTGTTTTGCTGAAATGTGCAAGACCTTCCCTGAAAAAGACGTCATCTGGATGGGAGCATATGCTATTCTATAACCTGTATATGCTTTTCAGCATTGATGTGCAAGCTGCCAATTCCACAGGCACTAATGCACCCCCATACCATGATGCAGGCTTTTTCTGAGCACTGATAACAAGCTAGCGGTGTCCATGTTTTCCAAAAAGAATTTCAGTTTGTCTGACCACATTAGACTTTTCCATGTTGGCGTTTCTTGATCATGTTCACACACATGTAGTGAATTCCATAACAGAGTCATGCCTGTTTTCTTTTTTTGTTTTGTTTTGTTTTACTATCTAAGGGCCCAAAGCTCAACCAAAATTGGCTGCAACTCTGCAGCCAATTTTGAGATTTTGCAGCCATTTTAATTAGTCACTAACAGAACTAATTTTGTTGGTAGACAAACTAATATAATTTTAATTATCAGGATTGTTTTTAGGGTAGCACAGTGGCATGGTGGTTAGCACTGTTGCCTCACAGAAAGAAGGGTCCTGGGAGTCTGCGTGGTCTGTGTTCGCATGTTCTCCCTGTGTCTGCATGGGTTCTTTACGGGTACTCTGGTTTTCTCCCACAGTCCAAAGACATGCAGTTAGTGGGGTTAGGTTAACTGGTGTTTCTAAATTGCCCATAGGTGTGAATGTGAGTGTGAATGTACTGGTCAGGTCCCCCCTGAATTGTTTAAGTGGGAGAATGTATGGATTGTTTTTAATATTTGGATGAAAATCCTTTGTAGTCAGTGACTGTCTGAAGTCTAGAATACACAGCCAGGCCTGTACTGGTGCTTGTTTGTGGGTGTCTCTAACTTCAGTTCTGTCCTCAGTAACTGCTCTCTTGGGTTGAGATCTGGAAGAAATTATGTAGCTGTTAAACATGTTTTTTATTTGTGAAGGAAGACACCTAAAACACTTGCTCATTTAATATATTAAAGAATCAGAAGTTATCAGCATGTACATGGGCTTTTGTTCAGCATACACAGGCCATCTCAGCAGTCTGGCTGTGGCTCCCCTCCCCACAGGGCGAAGACTCTAAGCTAAACATAACTTTATACTACAAGCACCATGGATGGAGAGAGCCGTGGTTTAGACTTGGCCTTCTCAGATTGGTTCGTCCAGTAGCCGGCTCTCATAGCTCAGATTTCTTCCATCAGCGATAAAGGCCCTGTAAAAGAAACACATCTCCCTGCCCTGATATGTCCCTCATCATGACATAGCAGTTTTGTCCAGCTTAATAACAGGACATGGTCCTGTACACCTAATTTGTACATATGGCAAAACCCTCAAGGATAAGATAAACATATTCTTCCCAGTGACCGGGAAGGCCATAAATAAGATAAATATATCTTCCAAAGGCCGTGAAGTTAGTCTGGCGCTATCTCTCTGTCTGCTCTCTGTCTAATGTAATTATTTAATTGTCTGTTATTTGCTTCAGACACTATTAGTTATTTTAATTCAATCACTATTTTGATCATTTAATTCGACTACTAATTAAACATTTCATGAGAGTCGTGTGTGTGTGTATGTGTGTAGGAGTGTGTGTGTGTGGGGGGGGGCACATATTGTCAAAGTGCATGCAGCTGAATTTGTGTAGGTCCACCACTATAAACAGTCATGTGTTAAGAGCACAGCTCATGAGAGCACAGTGAAAACTGCGTGCACTGTCCATGGTCCTGAAATGATAAAAGTTTAATTTGAGTGTGATACAACTTTATTAAGGAAAAATGTGTTTTTAAAGTTTACAAAAGTAAATGCATTGATCAGACTGGCATCTATCCAAGGTCTGATTATTTTCAGGATAGGCTCCAAAGTCAACATTGCCATTCCTCTGTACTCTTGGCTTTGAATCCCACTGCGCAGGCTGTGAAATTCCTGCTTTAGAAGCCACAGTATGTTGAAAAGAACCTGATGCCAAAAATGGAAGAGCTGGAGCAAGTTTTGTTGTCGCTGGTGTTGCGTGACTCCTTCAGGTTGGAGGTTCCAGGTCATCTCTGAGTTCATTGAGCTAATTTAGAATTAGGTGGCTTGGTTAATCTGTACATTCTTATCACACCTTCATCTGGCATTCCAAATAAATTGAAACGAGTGGAGAAATGTCTCACTCTTCTATCACATGCTCTTAAATCTCTGTGATGCCGCCTCCACACAGCAATAACTGCCACCATATCAAATGCAAAAAATAAGATAATTTTTTGCTGTGTTAAATATTGGTGCAATTAGCAGTAAATTGCATGTGGCAATTCTTTTTAAGAATGTACACCAGACTGATGATTTTGCCACTCCTAAAGTTTCTGCTACCGCCATGATTGGAATATTTAGGTTTTTCAGCCACAGCCTCCTTTACTTTCATAAGCATCTCTTTGGACCTCATATTACAGTTTTTCTTGATCTCTTGACGCAGTTCTCACAGCAGAAACACCCACACTGGCCTTTCTCAATGTGTTTGCACACACTGCTGTTGTTTCTACACATACTTCACTACTAACAGTGTTTTGTCATTGCGTGTATTTCTTATCGGAATCTCACAACTCATCAAAACACTTTGTACTTTGGTCAGTCAGAATTACACATCCCTCACTTACCAAATGCTTTCCAGTACTACACTAGTGTTTTCAATCAGATGATCCCCCCTGTTGTTAAGTCTCTCTTTGGGACATAGAGGAGTGACTGGCCAGCAGATTTCAGTGACCTTGAGGGAACATGGATAGAACAAGGTGTTACAGTTTTTCTCAATCGATTTGGAGCAATTCTCGCAGCAGAAAAGTCATTCTTATAACTCTTAATGTAGTTCTCAAATGAGTAACACATTTCTTTACCCACGTTAGCCTTTATTGATGTTTTTATACACACTACTGTTGTTTTGATGCATGCTGTTGATGCACCTCTCACTTGAATCTTACTAATCATCAAAACAGTTTGCGCTGTTGTCAGTCACAACTCTAAATCACTCACTTTCCTGAATACTGTGCAGCATTGCATGACTTTACATTACTGAATTATTTTTCTGCTGTCAGAATTGCGCCAAATCGATTGAGAAAAAACTGTAAGAGATCACCAAGACATGGTGGTGCCAAACCAACAAGAGGTTTGAAAACGTACAATAAAATCTTTAAATCAGTCTCTCTCTTCTCTTAAAAATTTCGCAAGAGAAGCGAGGGACTCAGGTTCAAATCTGATAAGGATCAGGAATATAGGATTTGGAGACAGTGGCAAAAAGACAGGAGGCAGAGTTGAAGATGTAAATATTTTTGTTGATTTTTGAGTACAGCAGAGGAACAGCTCAGTTTGAGGGATTTGGAGACAAAGTTAAAGAGACAAGGCTGAGATTGTCTGGACATGTGCAGAGGAGCAGTAGTAGATATACTGGTCAAAGGATGTTGAAGATGGAGCTGCCAGGCAGGGAAGAAGCCCACAGGCAAGATTTATGGCTGTAGTGAATTACGTATTTGTCCACCACTTTGAACATTTTGACCTTTACTTAAAAACCTTATACTTGATCCAGGTGTTTTAGTCAAGACATGAAAATTGTCTTATGTGTCACCAAGCAAAACACAAACATTTCCTAACAACAAAACCATTATATTCATTCCTAAATTAATTTCAGTGGTCCAGATAGCCATGTTTGGGCCACTGTGGGATGGAGAGCTTTGGCTAACTGGTAATCCAACCTTTTCCTGTTTCTCAGCTGGGTGAGGACCCGCTGGGCACTGCTGGTGGTATTCTGGCTCGGCTGGTTGGGGATGTTGATGGGGGCCGTCCTCATCATCCTGCAGGCCCCTCGCTGCAGAGATCTGCCCAACAACAATTGGTGGAATGACGGCCCTCTTTACCAGATTGGAAACATCCAGGCCTTCACTGACACCCATAACCTGAAAGGTGAGCACAGAACAAAACAAAAACTGTGAAACAGAACAAACATTATTGTTTACATAGAGAAATAGTGCACATTTACCTGTTGTTAATGATTCTAACTCACTAACACAATGATGTAAGCACAATATTGGCAAGGTAGCATGTAATAATTTTGACTGCACACTTATTTTGTATTAAAAGTAATTAATAAACAAAAAATAAATTCACATACAAAAATAATAGTAAACTACTAGCCCTCCCCATTAACTACCTATTCCTGATTCCCTGTGTGCTTTCCCACATCAGGCCTGGAGCAAAAGGTCAACAGTTTGTCTCAGCTGAACGTGAAAGGTTTGGTGGTTGGGCCGATCCATGTCGCACCAGCGGATGAAGCTATGAACCTGAGGTTCGAGGAGATTTCCCCCGAGGCTGGAAACTTGGAACAGTTCAAGAGTTTCATCCAGGCTGCTCATAAGAAAGGTGAGAAAACATGCCAAAACATGCCAAGTATCATTTGGCCAAATATTAGTGTGGGTGTATGTTTGCTTTTGACCCTGTGTGTATATTTTTGACCCTCTGTGGATTAGAGAAAATCCAAAATAAATTCAAGCCCAATTCTTCTTTCTTAAAGTCATTAAAGATGTATGCTGAACAATCATTCCACTGTGGAAAAAAGACACCAAATTACCATAACATTCATGCACATGAGAAGTGTATGTAAACCTTTAATTATAACTGTATCTTCCTCTCACCTGTGCAGATATTTCTGTGGTTCTGGATTTGACTCCAAACTACCTGGGATCATCTGGACCCTGGTTCTCCAAAACCAGTGTGATGAATGTAGCAGAGAGACTGAAGGTGAAGACTCACTCATATCATACACACTTACCATAGACTGCTGCGGTACTGGTTAGCAATATGTGCCTGAAACTTCAGTTCCTACGTTCTACCACAGTTAAAAAGTGTAGAGGTAAAGGTATTAATGTTTCCAAATTAATATAACAAACATTTTATATTGCAACATTTTTTAGTTGAAACCAGAAACTACAGTACACTGAATTTATCTCTCATTAAAAGAAAGAATCAGGTGTAAAACAGTTGCTGCTGAAATCAAACATAAAAGCTTTACACAGAAAATCCTGAGCGTGTCCGTGTGCCCTCAGCCTGCTCTGGTGTTCTGGCTGGACGAAGGTGTGGATGGCATCCAGCTGTCAGGGGTGGAGCAGGTAGCCAAAGAGGTACCATCCCTATGGACCGACATCCGAGCCATTGTCCAGAACAACACAGAGCATCCCAACAGCAGGTGAGAAAAATACTGGCTGGATTTTATGTATTAGTACCACAGTGAAGCATGAAGAGATTTCAGAAAGCAGAAGCAAAAGATGACGACAGCAATGGGACAAGAAAGCATACAATGGTCTGATTGTACCCACTTTTGCATTACCACATCTTTTCAGTTAGATTACATTTCAAGTTTTTAAGAATATGCAAATATCACTTTACTTTAGAAAAACATAGACATAACAACCCAACATCTTCATAAAGCAAACACACGTCACATAAAAGTTAAAAATGTTCCCGATAAATAATTTGTCATCATTTTGCTTTGGTTAATATGTGTAATGATTTTCTTTCACTGCAGGACAATTACATACAGTAAAAAGAATTATATGGTAAAATGGATGGTCACGTGGTAAAATGGTCACATGCCCAACACTTCCAAGAAGGACCTCACCTTAATTCTGGGACCATAATTCTGGCAATGCCTGCACCCTTTGTTGCCCTACTGGCTTTCATTTTTTTCCCCTTTTTTTAAATCCTCCAAATGCTACATTTTAGAGATGAAAATGGCATGGCAACAGTTTATGTCTTGTGTTTTTGGTAGCGATCTGTGCTGTTCTGGCTCTAAAGGTGAAAGTATTAATTGTAGCCCTAATGATTCTTGTGACCCTTAGATATTTGCCCCTCCACGAATTGCCTCCTTATCATGGTGGAGGCGTATGCTTGTGTGTATCCCAGGAGCTATGTTTTTGCCTCTGGTAAGGTCTCCCAAGACTAATTGGTCCTGAGTAAGAGGCTGGACTAAGCATGGTTCAGATGACTTCTGATGATGAAGCACAAGACCATGGAACTTGCCTGGATTTGGGTCACCGGAACCCCACCATGGAGCCAGGCTTGGGGGAGGAGCTCACCGGGGAGTGCCTAGTGGTGGGGTCTTTGCTCATGGGCCCCTGAGACCCTGAGCCATGGGCCTCCAGTGGACATATCATCCAGTGGCAGGGCTGTTGGGGTCCAGTGCAATGTGGAGCAGGTGGCAGGCAAAGGCCTTGGTGGACCCATCTCTGGTTACTGTAACTGGTTCTTGGGGCATGGAATGTCACCTCTTTGGTGGGGAAAGAGCTTATATGACTGTGTGTGAATGACATATGTTCTATAAAGTGCTCGAGTAGAGTAGAAAAGCGCCATATAAGCCAAGCCAAGCAAAGCCAACTTTATTTATATAGCACTTTAAAAACAGCAAGTGCTGACCAAAGTGCTTAACATTAAAAATACAATAATATTCGAAAGCATTAAAAGAAAAACATTAAACATAATTAAAATTAACAAATAAAACATGAGTAAAAGTCAACTCTCAAACTGTTGCCAATGAAAAAAGGTGGGTTTTAAGAAGTGACTTTAAAAAAAAGAACCAGTCCATTTACTCCAACCTGGAATTGCCTGCAGCGATGGGCGGCAGGCAGGGGTGGATGTACTTGTATCACCTGGCTCAGTGGCTCTACATTGGAATTTACCCTGATGGACACATGAATTGCTTCCCTGTGCCTCGGGGTTAAGGAACAGGTCTTGACTGTCGTCCGTGCAGAACAAAAGTTCAGAGTAGCTGGCCTTCTTGGAGCCCCTGGGTGGGGTGCTGGATTCCATTGTCCTATTCACTTAAATTCAATTCTGTTTTATTTATATAGTGCTAATTCAATAGGTGCTTTATTCTGAGAGAAAACCCCAACACTCAGATGATCCTTAACGAGCAAGAACCTGGCAATGGTGGGAAGGAAGGAAGAAACCTGTGGCAGACCTAGGAGAGTAACGGTTCATCGCGGTTAACTGATAACCACAGTATAGAAGCCATGTTTCAGTGAACCGAACAGTGAACAGCTCACACGGTTATTGTACAGAAAATTAAAAAAAAAAAAAGAGATCTAAATAAATGTGAGTTCTTTCTGCGTTTTAAGATCATTGCTGCTGGCATTATATTAACACTTACCAGAAAGGTGCAGACCTACAAACTGCTAAAACCTCTGCTTTTATAGAGATGGTCACACTTGCTGAGGATCAGTGCATGAAGTGGATTTGATTAACAGCAGCTACTTACCCTCTTAATTATGTCATGTTTTGTTATTCATCAGTGGCTGTGTTTACCCAAGACCTGCTAAGGACCACATTATTTTTACTATGTCATGAGGGTCTAATTTCTTTTTAGCAAGACTGTATGCCAGTTTTAATTTAAACAAATTACAAGATACCTGAGAAACTGAAAAAATGAACATGTTTAGTTAATATTTGGAGTAGATAAATGAAGTAAATCCACTGTGGATGTGATTTTCAGATTCTTGATTGGTGTCACCAACTTCTCCTCTGCTGAAAACGTGTCCACCCTCCTCTCCTCCACGGGTGTTGACCTCCTGATCTCCGGGGTCCTTTCTTCCACCGACATGGATGCTACGGAGCTCGCTAACTCCATCCAGTACTTGTATTCAACCCATGGTCAGAAGAAGCTTGCCTGGAACCTGGGGGGACGGCTCGAGGGTCACATGGCTTCACTGGTGGGGCCGGCTCTGGTTAAACTGCACCAGTTACTGCTGCTGACAATGCCTGGGACACCCGTCTTCAGCTATGGCGATGAGATAGGCCTGATGGACGAGGTGAGGACACAATATCTGTATAGTAAACTCTCAGAAACGTACATCGTACAGTTTTTTTAAAATGCTGCTGTTCTTTACTTTACCAACACAGGAATCCAAAAGTAATTTTAGTTTCAGAGAATAAAGCACGAGTACTTATCATATATTACTTGTATTTGCTGTAATATTGACATTTTATTATTTCCATAATAGGGCAACAAGTTTCCCGAGATGCTTTGGGACTCCGATGAGGAGCTAAATGGGACTCTGCAGGTAAACAAACACCTTATCAAAGCTATACTGCATATTGAAACTGTAGAGCGCCTTGAGGCGACTGCTTGTTGTGATTTGGCGGTATATGACTAAAACTGAATTGAATTGAATTGAATAGAGCTTTGTTATTTGAATTGATTGTGTGAATGTAAACCACAGAGAAGCAGCATATTAATGAAAAAACTGCCACGGCACCAGCATCAGTAAAAACCAGTACTAGTAATATAGTAAGACCTGGTGTAGCTGTCATTGTACTTAACCTACTAAAAGTTGCTGTTTGAACAGTCTGCATAAACAGTTTAAGAAGATTTAAAATTGAGACTTCAATTTGATATAATCACTGTAGAATTATTAATCCATGGAGGAGGCCTTTACCCATACTTAAGATACATTTCCAGTTTTACTCAGATTCTAATTTTAAGCCTATGGAAAAATTATACTTAGCTCTTTTGTCTCTGATCTCAGTAAACACTTTCCTGATGACTTTAGGATCTAGTTTTAAGACTTACTGAATCCAATATTATATATTTTTTTAACATTTTTGTTTCATTTGAGACAAAAAAAAGGGATAAAGCAAAGTATGCTTTGGGATGGGCCTACCAATTGATTGACAGATTGCTATCATATTAGCGTGCAATGACTGTTTAACAGCTGGATCCACCTCTGTCATCATGTTTGGTTTCAAAACATTTATCCAAGAAGGAAAATTCTAGTATTCTATTTGTATGTTGCTTTGCACTAATTAGCAGGCATCTGTGGGAGTGTGTGTTGCATGTGTGTAGTTTATAGATGCAGCTTGCTAACCAAGCTTGCTAGCATTAGATAATAACCTAGCACTCCATCCTCTAGTCTTAAAATAGCCACTTGTGGCTCCAAAACCCAACAGTGTGGCAGCCAAATTGCCAGAATTGTCGCTTCAGAATGCATAGTCCAAAACCATTGGGAGATTTCATGGTGACTACAGCCATCTTTTATATACAGTTTGTGGTAATGACCACCTTCTCTTCTGCAGGTTTATTGTCAATAGTTGCAGTAAGAAGCAGTAGTATAAGCTGGTAGGCCTACTAGTAACAGCACTAGAATTATGAGCATTCACATACTGATATCACATGCTGATTGTCTCCTCTCCTTCTGTGCAGGAGGAGCGGGCTGAGCGCCTGAGTCGTCGCAGTTTTTTCCGTAATCTGAGCGAGCTGCGGGGCAAAGAGCGCTCCCTGCTGTTTGGGGACTTTATCCTCCTCTTTAACTCCTCCTCCTCCTTGGCGTACCTGAGGGTGTGGGATCAGAACGACCGTTATCTTGCTGCCTTCAACTGGGCTCAAGAGGAAGAAGAAGTGCTGCAGCTGAGCCACACAATGCTGCCCCCGCGGGCTGTGGTTGTTCTCAGCACCAACAGCACCACGCTGCCTGCAGACAGCAGCGTGGATCTTACAAACCTGCGGCTCGGCCCCAGGCAGGCTGCACTCCTCAAGTTTCCCTACACTGGATAGAAAAGATGCTGGCAGAGTTTAGATTTTGTTTAAACTGTTATCAGCTATACAGTATGATGACAAAATTCTGATTAAAGCCTCATTCAAAAGGATTTACATCACAGCTTGTAAGTTCAGTCTTCAGTAAGTTATAAAGAAGCACTCATGCTGGAAGTCTTCACCCCATCAAATCTCAACATGCTAATATTAAATGCATGTTTTTATATTACTTATACTTTCCCAGACTTTTATCTCTTATATTCATCCAGAATAAACATCCAGAAATAGAAATAAGAAAAAACAGTGAATGCAGAACTTGCTTAAGAATCTTCATTTTTAATTTTACTTTGGTGTCACAGTGATTCAGTGATCTATGATGTGACGTTGCAAACAAGAAAAGCTGATTCACAATTTGAATAAATGTATCCATCTATAGGCAAAAAACGATGAACAAAGCTGCGTCCTGTCTGTCTGAACCTGTCTGGTTAATAGCAAATATTTCACAGTTCTCTGCTGTCGAGTGTCATCAGTTTCTTCTTGTGTGTTGTACGTGAGGTGTTGAAATCTTGCTGTATCGTTCTGAGAAAACGCGTGAAAAATAAAAATGAAATAAAGGCACAGTGCAACTGGTTCTTTCTACGTGGCTCTGTCAGCTGTTTGGATTTTTGTAGCTTTAAAAGTGCCTCAGATCTCTTGCTAAACTTCTGAAGTCACATATTTTAAGCCCGAACTGCTAATTCTGAAAACTCCATCTTTACGATACAGACCTTAGTTTTGGTTAATGACCGACTTATGTTACATGGAAACGCTGTACAGGCCCCAGTGTCCACACACCAGAAACAGGTGGGTTTGTTTGAGTGTAAGCGTCTCTCACAAGAACTATAATCCCAGAATCTCAGATCAGGACTGCATTAAAAATGTGCAGTTAGCTCAATAGTTTTACAAAAATTTTGCATTTACTGTTAAGGATTTACAGACATTTTTATATACGATATCCCATTTTCAGAGGCTCAAAGGTAACATCATTTTAAATATAAGGATAGCTTTTAATACTTGGATGAAAATTCTTTGCAACCAGTCACTGCCTGAAGTCTGGAACCCGTGGACCTCATCCTTTGCCTTTACCACAGTCACCTTCAGCTGCAGTTTGTGGGTCTTGTCTTCAGTAACTGCTCTACTGGGTTGAGATCATGAAACTGACTTTGTCTTTCTTGCTTTGAGAAACATTTTAGTTGCTTTTGCAATATGCAAAGTTTAGGGGCAGCTCCAGCAAAAGCCCGATCTCCTCTGTATTTTAAAAAACATCAAGCAAATAAGCAACCTAAGAATCAAACTGAATGTCCCAAAACTCACTGAGTCAAACAGCCCAGGACCGTGGCGCTGCTCCAGGTGTAGTTGTGTAATTAGCAGGTATCTGTCAGCAGGTATCAGCTTGAAGTGCCGTCTGATCAGTTTTGCAGTATTTGGTTGAGCAGAGAGCATAGCCTGCACACTTCAGAATTCTTCCTGCTACTTCAATCAGCAGTCTCATCACCAATACTAGTTCCACTGGCAGCTATACATGTCCATGGGATTACAGCCATGTTTGACAGATAATGTCAGATCATAAACTCTTTCTCTGAACGTTTCTCTTCCCATCATTCTGGTCCAAGTGGTTTCATCTGTCCAAATATTTTTTCCCGAACTGCGCAGATGCTTTTAGATGTTTTCTGCCAAAATCTAATCTGTGCTTCTTGTTCTTGAGTGTACTGAGTTTGCACCTTGTTGTTTCAAATAAACCTGAGGTTACTGTGTTCAGCCCCCACAAATCTTAGAAACATGGTGTCTAACCAGATACTCTGGATGGCATTAGCTTGGCCTCCAGTAACACTGTGAAGAATCTTTTTATACACCTGTGGCCATGGAAGTGATTGGGATACGTGAAGTCAATGATTTCGATGGGTGAGTGAATACTTTTTGCAACATAATGTATTTCTTCCATATTGGCTTCTCTTCATTGGCTCACTGTTAAACCCAGAATTCAACTTAAAATCCTTCTCTGCACATACAAGGGCTCGTCATATCTTAAAGATCTCATAGTACCATATTATGGGATTAGAGCACTTCGCTCTCAGACTGTTGGCTTACTTGTGGTTCCTAGGGTATTTAAAGGTGGAATGGGAGGCTTCAGCCTTCAGTTTTCAGGCCGCTCTTCTGTTGAACCAGCTCCCAGTTTGGATTTGGGAGACAGACACTCCCTCTGCTTTTAGGATTAGTCTTAAAACTTTCCTTTTGATAAAGCTTATAGTTGATTTGATCAGGTGACCATGAACTATCCCTTAGGTATGCTGCAACTATAAACACTGTACATCCATTCATGAAGGGGGAGACCTACATTCTCTAGGGTGTAAAATACATATTCCAGACTTTGAATCAACTTCAGAGATTCTTTCTGCTTTATTTTTCTAGAAATAACAGTTGATCAGGTCTCACTTGGTCATGAAACTGCTTTCAGTCAATTGTCGAATTACTAAATGTAATTTTTTTTTGAATTAAGGCTAAAATATGCACTCCAATAACTTATTAATTCTTTGATTTATAATCCACTGTGTTAAGTACAAAAATTGTGTCTTTGTCTGTGGACCTAACTGTAAACAAGATTACAGTGTTCAGGTGGTCAAGCTGGAACCAGGTACTTTATGTAGTGATGACTAGTGTAATCTGTGGCAATCATGTGATCGTACGTAAAATCTGCAACGTAAACGTAAGTAGCAGAGAAATGTGTTGGATTTAAAATATTGCACGTGTTCTGTTAAACTTTTTTAAAGGAACACATATGAATCTCAGAGTGAGATGAGCTGTATATGAGGAGTTATACCACTCTAATTAGGCTGAGGGCTACAAATATGAGACTACAAATGAGATTTTGCTGTAGTTCATTCTTTCTTCTGCAGAGGGCGGAAGATATACATGAAACAAAAGCTCTTACCTTACCTGAAGGTAAAGCTTCCCTCAGATCTCGAGTCCTTGTGGGGTTTTTTGTTTTGTTTAGTTTGCTTGTTTTTTACTTGAAAAATCAAGAAAATAACCCGAAGATTAATTGATAATCTTTGTAACAAATTAAATTGCATTAGGCCCATAGAAACTCGGTTTCACAGACAATCTGGATCCAGGACAGTGCACGCTTATTGGCTTATTGGCTAATGCTACAGTTGGACTATAGAAACAAGATCGCAGCACAGCCAAAAGAATTATTACCATGTGCAATGAACTTCTCTTTGAAATGGTTCCTATGGGGACCAGATCAGTGACCACCTGAATAACATTTTGTCCGTCTTCCATCAGTCTGTGATTGAATAGGGTCAAGTTGGCAATCACCTGTAATCTATTTGTGATAATTCACTATAACAATTTGGTGAAAATCTGTTGCCATCTACATACACAAAAAATTCACATTAAATACAACTTTACATTAACACTTTTTAATCAGAGTATAGCATCAAGTCAATTAAACTTCAGTTAACTACTGGTACCATGAGGTGATACCTGGACCCTACAGAGGCTGCACAGGCAGTCCAACTCCTCCAGAATGACACATCAATACGTGCCATTGCCAGAAGATTTTCTGTGTCTCCCAGCACAGTCTCAAGAGCATGGAGGAGATTCCAGAGACAGGCAGTTACTCTAGGAGAGCTGGACAGGGAAGGTCCTTAATCCATCAGCAGGACCGGTATCTGCTCCTTTGTGCACGGAGGAACAGGATGAGCACTACAAAATGACCTCCAGCAGGTCACTTGTGTGAATGTCTGATCAAACAATCAGAAACAGACCTGACCTGAGGTCCTGGCATCCTCTAGTGGGCCCTGTACTCACTGCCTGACACCGTGGAGCCCGATTGGAATTTGTCATAGAATACCAGAATTGTCAGGTTTACCACTGGCGCCCTGTGCTTTTCACAGATGAGAGTAGGTTCACCCTGAGCACATGTGACAGATGAGAAAGGTTCTGGAGAATCTGTGGAGAATATTATGCTGCCTGTAACATCATTCAGCATGACCAGCTTGGTGGTGGGTCAGCGATAGTCTGGGGACGCATATCCATGGAGGGATGCACAGTCCTTTTCACTTTTCTAAAGTTTTTGATTTTTAATACATCCTTCCATTTTCACTGCTATAGTGCCATAGTGCTATAGCCTGCTCCTAGTTTGCAACTGGCGGTGACTGTTACACACAGATTTGGGCTGCCTGTAGCTCGTGAGGTAGAGCAGGTCCAACCGGTCGTGGCAGATGACTGCCCCCAATCATTTTTCTGCCTCTTACTGTAGCATATGATGATATAAAGCTATGCCTTGACATCTATCACGTCATGATTAATGTAGATAACATTTTTTGTTTCTTGTAGCTCAGCTGATGGAGCCATTTTCAGTATGTAAGATGCTCGTGACAAACTTGAGGAACCGACCTTTGAGTGGCAGCAATCTTGACTCCATGGAGGAGCTGATCCTCAGCCTGTACCACCACTTGGTCACCGGGTACAAGGATTTTCCTTATTTCAGGGACTCTTCCACTCAATGCAGTTGATGACACCCTTTGCCCACGCGGAGCATGGGGAGAAAGCCACTCCATCTCCGCTTACAGACTCACCACCTGGTGTGATGGTGCCGCCTGCAGGCTCCTGCTTTCCTCAAATCCTGACTCCAGTTCTTCCTGAGAAGTCAGATCTTTCTGTGCTGAAGGCAGATCAGAGGAACTGTGTCCGCACTCTGGATATCGACGCCATCGCTGTCACCTGATGGAAAATTAAGCCTTTCCTATAGAACTGATTTTCTCGAGATCTTTGATACTTTTAGGACTTTGGGACTGTTCCTTTGGCCCATACATGTATATTTATATATTTATCATTAGTGAGATACGCAGATCAGCGATTTTGGTGCGTCTTGCACGTTTCTTGATTTCTTGGTGCTGGCCTGTGTGTCTGATATGACTACAAGGAAAAAATGACTTTGTTATATAATCTGTACAAAATGAACTCAAGATCCATAAAAAACAATTTCAAGTGTTGATCATCTTCTCCTGCACTTCACACATGAGCAAGAAAGAAGAAATTGGTAAGTAGTAAATAGTATTTCTAAAATAATGTCCCACAATATTGGAAAACATCTCGAGGTTTTAACTTTGATTCTTCCCTTTCTGCATTTTGTCTTTGAAAGTCAGAAGGAACAAAACAATTCCCCTCATTAAAATGGTAAATATATTTATCTTGTTCTGCGTTTCCTCAGAATAACCAGTAGCTTTCCTGTTGTTCTGAAGTGATTCACTCTCGTCCTGTGTTATTTGGCATTTTTCTCTTAAAAGAGAGCAGAGGTAATAACACTGGGAGAAAGATTCAAAGACAACTGAGTCTTCGATGCATTCAAGGTACTCAGCTTCATCCCACAGTCCAGGCCACAGGAATAAAAACGGTTGTCTTGGCTCTCTATGCGTGCCCTCTCACACCTAGACTGGCTGCCTGTCCAGTGTGTACCCCCGCCTCTCGTCTCATGACAGCTGGGATAGGCTCCAGCTGATGGATGGATGGATGGATGGATGGATGGATGGATGGATGGATGGATGGA
>JAVDPK010000690.1:312387-364623 GCA_034780415.1 Cichlasoma orientale
TTCTAACTGCTGGAAATATGAGAACATGTTCTGAAAAATCAATGGAAGCCCAACACAACTATGCACAGTCATTTGAGAGGAAACCAGCATGTGAAGATCTGCCAAGAATAGTCAGATAAGTCTTACTGAATACTGAATAGTACTTTTGTCTTGAAATGCCCATCCGACTACTATGATACTGAATACTGATACCAATAGTCCTTGTGGAGTCTGGCTGAATTTGGATAATGTGGGTTTTCCAGTGTGTGTTTCTGGTTAATCTGCTCTTTCAGCAGCACGCTTAGGCCATCTGTAACATGCGTATACACACACACACACGTGCAAATCTTTGGAATATTATCTCTGTGAGGACTGTCTTGTCCTTACTCTGAACCTGATTTGTTCCCAAGCCCTCAAACATAAGTCTGAACCAAGTCTTGTAAAAACTGGCCACTCGTGCTCTCGCTGCCAAGGTTTTAAATGTGGTCCTGTGTGTCTTCACAGTGAAAAGACATGCAAGTGCACAGTCACACTACCCAGAAATGCATACATTCACCCACCAGAACAGAAACCGTGTGCACGTGTGCTTACGATTTGGACACATCTGTCACCTTCAGTTACACTCCTGCCATCTGCCACAGCTGCAGCAGGGCCAGACAATCAACATACAAACACACACATTCATGTCCTTCCGTGCTTGTGGGACAATCATTGAAAAAATACATTTAAAGTCACTTAAACCTAAAATGCAAACCTAAACGAAGCTGAAGCCTAAACAACAAACAACCTCAGAGTGCAGAAATGGCCTCACAACAATACATTTGCAATTCTCAGTATTCCAGAGGACATAATTTACTTTTTTTTCCAACGGCCTTTCTACTCATCTTTTCAATGTGTCATTTGTAATGTAAAAGTATTGCTTGAATATAAGCATATTTCTTGTTGTTTCATAGTGCAGCAGATAACTCGTCATTACAGAAAAATCATTCACAAGTAGACATAACAGTGGCGTTCCGTCAGGACAAGCAAAGTAAGGAGTGCCCCCCGAGTCAAATCTAAAAATAGACGTCAGTTAAAACGTACCAAAGTGACGTTTTTAATAACTGTTAATAACTGCACGTTAGCAACGAAAGCCTCGATGATGGAGAGGAGATATTAAATCCAGTTTAATAAAACAGGCGAGTGGAACAGGTGGAGGCTCAGCCACCACTTTCAGATTAGTGTCTGAGAAATCACTAGTAAGTTTAACCAGCTGCTTTGCCAACACAACACCTTCATTTTTCATTAATACTTTGAATCCTTCTTAATTTACAGTTAACCATGTCACACACTGCTCAGGCCTATTATTTCAAGCCCTAATTCATGCATGGAAGAAAATGTGTCTGTGGATGCAGCTTGCAGCGGAGAAAGTGCTTTGAGTGCAAAGTGGGAGTAAAAAAGTGCTACATAAGTTACAGTCCATTTATGACTAAACTAGGAGAGTGCAGGACACCAGAACACTAACTAACCTCATGAACCTGATAGTGTAGTTATTTAGTTAGCCAATAAAACCAGCAGCTCTGGTGCGTCCTCACACCAAGAAGAACCCGTCCAAAGACACTTGTCCGGTGATTCTGAAGACCCAATGGTAATTGATCTATCTGTGTTAGCCTGTTATTAAAAAAAATGAAAGGAGGGTATGCCAGCATGAGAAAGCTGGAGAGTAAAGGAGCCTTCATGCGTTGAATGTTGAATTTTAAATGTCAGAAACTAGTTATGTGCGTCATAGTGCTATCAAAGGGGTAAAAGGGTGATCCCGGCACAGCGCTTTACGGCTGCAATTGTCATTGGACCATTGGAACAATGTGTCATTGCAATTTTGTTGTTTTACTTGAAACTGAGAAGCCCTGAAGAACATGTATCCAGTGGTTGACATACTGTAGTAAAACAGCTATTCCCTAAGATGGAAATGATAGCTAAAGTGGCTCATGGAATTTTTTTGCAAATTTTTTGCACTTGCATCTTTGCAAGATTTGCACTTTCGAAAGTTATCTGCTACACTACAGATAAACTTAGCTGAAAGACTTCTTAATTTTGATGGGTTTTTGTGGTAGCGCACTCAATCAGTGTGTGTACACGTGCTCTATGCAGCAACAACACATCAAAGGATGTCAAGCTCTGCTCCCTGCTCCTCCAGGCATCACTATCAGAGATATAATTAAACTAAAGAACACCTACAAGCACTTTATTATCTCCACATTTGCTTTTATCTGGGCTGCTGCCTGGATTCCACCCAATGCTGCATTTTCTTGTCAAGGATGAAGAGCAGAGATTCGGCCAGCGTTCAGTTTTAATCCTGAAGTTTGGGATAATCCGGATCCTCTGGGGCCAAGAGGAGGGAGGAAGGGAGGACGTCCAGATTCCTCTATGGTGACAAAACTCAACAAAAGTCAGGAGATGGTTTATTTGAGTGCATGTGACATTGTGATGAAGAGAACAATAGGAGAAACTGAAATTGACCTCTCAGAATAAGTTGATCTTGTTTTCCATCACATTCTGTTCCAATAGTGGATGTTTGTGTTAAGCATGGAAAGTTTTAAATGATTAGGTCAGTGTATAAACAAGTAATCCTTGTGAGCCAAAGGGATTATTAGATTATTTAGAATTGTAAATCATGCAAATCTACTCTATTAGAGTCTAAGAAAAAAATAAGCCGGCATAGTTTCCGTGCATTAAATTGCAGCTCACAGACTGACTGAATTCAAACACTTGACTTACAAACTAGGTGTTCTGGTCTAAACCCTGTCCCTGGTACTGCTAATCTCTTTCAGGTGAAGCAGACATGACTTTGTCAGCGATGGAGTGTTTAACTCAACTAGAAGAAAATGTATTTCCATTAATGTAAGGTTTAGATTAGGCTCATATTAAAGTTAGGGGTAAGATAAGGTTAAAGTAAAGATTAAGTTTAAGTTATGGTTAGGGCCAGGGTTAGTGCTGTAGGTTTAATTTAAGGTCAAGTTACACTTAGGCAGGTTTAAGTTATGGCCAGGGTTAAGGTAAGGCTTAAGGTAAAGTTAAAGTCAGGTTAAGGTTAAGTTTAGTTAGGCTGAGGTTCGGGCTAGTTTCCAGAAAATGATTTTCAGAGAATGTCATGTCCTCTGAAGTGACTGAAACACATGTTTGTGTAACTGTGGTGAGGAGCTGTGAGTGGCTGCAGACAGAAATCTGCATACTCTCCTTCTTTGAGGAAATGATTAACTCTACATACTGGACCTGCTCTTCTCTGGGCAATCGGGATTAATTATGATTGTTTTATCATTACCCTTTGTCTCCCAGCTGTGGAGCATTTTTCTCACAGATAGAAAACACCACTGCCCTCTCTCCCCCTCTCTCGTTCCCCCTCCCGATGAGTTTCTGTGTTTATCAAGCCATTAGCTGTTGGTTTACTGTGTTAATAAGTGTTAATGTGCCATAATGAGAACAAAGCACTGCAGATTACTGGAAGCGCTGTTGGCCCGCCTCACGTCTCTTGTCGGCAGGCTGCTCAGTGGAGAAGTAGGAGGAAGAGGAGGAGGAAGAGCAGCATGACTCAGGTTACCAAGTCAAGTCTGCTGTTCAGAAATAAGGACCACTAGGTGTAAAACAGGAAGGACAGCAGAGTCATGAGCAGATGAACACCTGGTTTCAGTTTCCTCTTCACCAGATGTGACAGTGACTGTGTCAGTCTGTTGGACCACAGAGTACCTTCATGCTGTACAGTACACAGCACAATAAATGCTAACATTTATTTTTTTTCCCAGTATCAACAAAATATCTCAGCCTGCCGGCACACTCATACTCACTCATACTCAGCTTAAAAATCTGCAACATATCTCAGGACCTGCAGGGGAAATGAGAAAGTTTGGTTACTGGATAATTATTGTCCAATCAGCTTCACGTGTAAAGACAGCAGTACTTTAAGCTTTTTGTTGTACTACTGGTGTAACATCACCACTGATATCATTTATGTCACCCAGCCTCAGTTTTTTTGCTACATGTGTACAAACCTGAACATGAATGCACATAATGTGACCGTTTTACAAGGTTGGTTTGAGCTACAAATTTTGATTGAAATTATTTGTGACCCTTAAAAACAGTATTGTGTGACAATAAGCCAAAAATCTTCAAGGTCACAGTATCTTCTAATATTTGAACAGCCAAATTATTAATTTAGAAACTAGCATTGAGATTAATTGATTCTGGTACAAAAGGGCTGATCGCCCGGTACTGCCTTGGGCTGAGGTACTGTCGAGCCGGGCTGAGAATTAGCTGTTGGCTATCTTTGTTAGCTAACCTGAATAATTAATGCTGAAAAATGAAGCCTTTGCCAATCTGACACTTTGCAGATAGTACTGCATGGTGAATCCAAATCTGATGGTACTTTTCTGTGTTCTTAATTTCATCAATTTTGACAAGCTCTCAAACATCAGTGGCTGAAATGCAGCTCCAAACAGAGCCTCCACTGTGCTTTACAGATGGCTGCAGACACTCAGTGTACCGCTGTCCTGACCTCACTGCATAATTCATCACTGCATAAGCTCTTTTGCCTCTGATTTTCAGTCCAACTTTTCTGTAATGTGGCATACCTCAGCCTTTTCTCCATCCCCCTTCCTTAAAAATATCTTCTTGACAGCCACCCTTCCACTTAGACCATCTCTGATGCGGCTTCAGCAGACAGTAGATGGGTCAACTGAAGGGCCGGACTTATCTCTCAGGTCCTGTGTCAAGTCCTTGCTGAATTCTTTTTCCTGTTTCATTAAGGACATGACTTTCAGATGCTGTTCATCTGCTGATAATAGTTTTTCAGGCCTGCCACTTCTGCTTTTGTCCTCCACTTGTCCAGTTTCCTCAGATTTTTTAAGGACACACTGCACACCATGTGGCGATATGCCAAGTTCTTAGCTAATAGCTCTTTGGGAATCACCTTGTTGATTGCAAAAATAATATTTTATGTCTATCAACCCGGTATCTCGCATTTTTCTTGGATTCAGCTAAAGAAATGGGAACAACTGATGAGTTTTTGCCACAGGGTGCTAGCAACAGTTTGTCCTATAATATGACCTAATGTGTGGTGCTGATCTTCCAGGAAGCTTGTTCTTCAGTTTTGGTAAATAAAACATGTTTATTATGATTTTAGCACTTGCTCATGTAGAGTAGAAAAGCACATTTACCACTTTATACAGTATGTGTCATTCACACACTGCCCAAAGTTCAGCAAACACAAAAATCAAAACTTCAAACACTAGAAAAACATTATGACTTAGACGGAAACCCAAACACTCAAATGCATTCACTAAGAATTCAAAACCCAAGGACCGATACAGCCATGTCCAGTTTCACAGTTCTCTTCACATTTTCATTAAAAGTTTATTACAAAGGGATTTAGACACTGATGGTAAACCATGTGATAAACTTGAACTCTGCTGTCATCAACTTTTGAACACTTAGTACATGAACTTTTGACAGTCAGACAGCAGTTGGATGTGTTTGTTTTGCTACTTGGAGCGAGCTGTTGCTAAGCAGAGCGCTGCATCACGGCTCTGTGAACATCTCTGTGCGTCTACCAGCCAGCGTGACGACTTCTTTTCTCTTCCACTAAACATTTGGGCGAAGAAGTTAACCAACATGTCCGCTCAGATCTACTCTGGATGGGCTTGGCTGTGCTGAGCAGTGGAGGAGAAGTAACTTCTCTGATGGTAAGAGGAGGACTTAAACTGAGAGAAGAAGAACTCCCCAGGTGTCAGTTTCCTCACATCCTGTCTGGATGGATTAGAGAGGCCACCCGGTAAAGTAGCGTCAGCATTTCTAACCCCCAGCACTTCTTCAAAGGAATTTTTCTCACCACCAAATCGTGTCTGTGAAGCTGCTTGTAGCTTTGATTGGACAGTTAGATGTCAGACTTTACAGTGATGTCTTTTAGGTGTGTTTTTTTTTTTTTTTTTTTAAATCATGTGTCTGATAAAAAATTTAAAAAAAAGTCATGTTTGCTGTGCACTGGAAAAACTCAAATGTCAGAAACTGCCTTTGATAGCCTAGCTGCCCTGTGGGTGATCACTACAAATTAAACATGTTTTTAAATGCTGACCTTTTAACACTTTTTTCTTGTTCTGTCTATTTTTTACGTGTTTGGAAGTGTAATATAAAACCCAGGCTGAGTAGGCTGCTGCTTTGCTAAAAGGAGCCAAGGATTGCTGTCTTTCCTTGCAGCTTTGGCATCAGATTTGGTAGTTGTGTAGTGAAGGAGTTTTTGTTAAAATGTCCATTTTTGTTGCATTTCTATGGCTCCCATCCCAGCAATCAACTCATATTGCAAAATGCTCCCTTGTTTCTGCTGTGCATCCAAGTTTCACAGTTGTCTACTTGTTACTGAGTGAATTTAGGTTTGCAGAAATTCCCTCATTTCAACAGTTATAGGTGAAAATTGTACTTGTGTGCTAAAAAAAGAAAGGTTTTTCTTTCACTGCTGGGATGGTCTCCGGAAGATTCGTGTACTGTAGCGGAGGTTTTGTTCTCCTCAGAGGATAGGCAACTGATAGGAAGTTGGAGGTGAGGCAGACATGACCCCTGACAGGCTGTGCGATACATAATGTGTAAGCGTGTCACATTGATCATGCGTGTGAGCGTGACTGTGTGTTTGGCTATGATTCATATGGAGGTAGAGGAAGTTTATGTCCTCTCAGTCATCGCCCTGACACAGATATAGGTCCTGTGTGCGTGCGTGATTCATGGAGAACGTTACGGAGCACACTTAGTCACACGAGCTGCCGAGAGAACTGTACATCCTGCAGCACGAGCACAAGTAGTCATGTGTGCTGAAAATGTCTCATGTGAGATTTAATCCATCATAATGAGCCTAAGGCAGCAAGGAGGCTTTAAACTGATCTCGCCATACATTGTTTCCACACAATCACGTTTCTACAAAAGACATTGTGCACTGCTCGAGAGTGTGACAATGTATTTTAACCTCTGAACATGCAACAGGTCACCGACCTTTTTGCTACATGACAAACAATTTCTGAAACTAGAGGGTGTTACCTTTCAAATCAAGTCTCTTGTCCTTATCAAGAGTTCCATTTGGTTATGCTTAAGTTCTGTTTAAAGTGCTGGATGCAAGCTTAACCCTGTCACCAGTGCAGAATACTGTTAAGGTTTGTTGTTTCACCTATACTGTAAGTCTAGTCTAAAAAATAAAAAAAATTACTCATTAGAAACAGCTCTTTAATACAGGTCAGAATCTTCCTTCATTGTTCTCATGTGACTAACTGCCCAAACACATTTAGAATCTTTTATATTGTTAGTTTTCTTCAATATCAGAGTATTCCAGTGTACATCCATGGTGACAGTACTGGATACTGCGTACTGTTGCTGTTAACACGTTTCTGTCAGATATTCGACTTTCTCTGCTCTTTTCCTCAAAAGCTGAGCTTCATTCTGATGTGCTGATAAAAAAGCTGACAGAAGGAATTTAAATTTCAGGGAAAGAAGCCAGGAGGTAGTTTTAAGTGTAATAATTACTCAGCG
The DNA here is from genome assembly GCA_034780415.1 of Cichlasoma orientale. Lineage (NCBI taxonomy): Eukaryota > Metazoa > Chordata > Actinopteri > Cichliformes > Cichlidae > Cichlasoma > Cichlasoma orientale. The sequence continues at coordinate 319,906 of JAVDPK010000690.1, forward strand.
GACTGGATTAAAATCAGTGAGCAGGGCAGATAATATTGAAATAAGCCATCCTCCCCTGCAGAGTAAAATGATAGCAAAATGACTCATTTCTTTATGAGCATCACACTCTGCCATGCATCCTTCTAAAAAGGTGCAGTGATGAATGATTGGCCTTTATCTCGCAGCTCGCTGCAGATGAGGGCTGGTTGAGTAAAGAACGTGAGCAGATGTGATTTGTGTCACTGAGGATCAACCGTGGGGCTTTCAGGAGCATGTAGATCAAAGAAAGAGCAAATGTAAACGTGCAGCAGCATCACAGCACCTCATTTTCAGCAGCTGAAATCCCACCTTGGGGAGACTCATCTCTCCCAGTGTGAGGATTAAGGCCATATTTGGAGAATAATACATTGCGTACAATGCGCTTATGTAAGCTGTCAGCATGTGAGTGTGCAGGCTCGTTCAGCCTCAATCCGCCAGGACGTGACAGAGGCAAAATCTGAGGGAACAGGTGGAGGTGATCAGTTCAACAAGTTCTCATCCGCTAAATGACACCAAATGCTGTAACCAATGTTGCAATAAAGTCTTTTCTTTCGTGTGGTTTTAAGCTAACTGCTAACCTGTGCTGCAGCTGTCAAACATCAGAGGTTCTTCTAGCTATTTCAGCCTGGTGTGTTTCCCATTGCTTTTGTGTTGTGTTGCTGTGGCTCACGGTAACTTTGCACCCTCCACCTCAGGACAGTGCAAAACAGACCCCAGATATTTCTGCAGCTTTCACTTTAAAGGCCTCCATCTGACTTAAAGCAAATACAGAAATTTGATCAGTCATTTTGCTAATTATATTCAATCTGAAACGCTCCTGGTGCAACGGTGTTGGATTTCTCCAGATGCACCGCTGTGCATTTTGGAATGCTTCAAATGTTGTGTGATTGTGTCTTGTATTATAGAGTGCTTTGAGTGGACAGCAAGATCAGAAAGGGGCTATATAAATAAATAAATATATATGAATGCCAGTCTCTTTCACTATACACTAAAAAAAGAAAAGCTTTTTCTTTTTTCAACCTCCATGTATCGAGCAGAAAGCAGGCAACTTCAGCATCACTTTTAAAATCCTTCCCTCTGCAACTCCTTCCATCTGGGAAAGGTTACTGTGCCAATATTTACTTTTGTCCTATCCTGATGCCGGTCACGTTGTGTCTTTCCTTTACTTTACGAGACTCATGATAGAACATAGGCATGATTCTTCATGTCTTGAGTCTGAAGATGCAGGCGTGAATTAAAATTTGCCTCCAGGACACACAAATGCCTGCAGGTTCTCTTCTCCTCTGCCTTTGGCGTGCTACGTGTGGGGCCGGTCTTTTGCCACTTACATGGAAGGTGATTAGGCAGAATGTGATGTCCGTCTCGCCACTGTATTGAAGATGGCAGGGCACCATGGTGGCTCCCACAAACTGGTGCCCTCTTCTGTGTATTTTTAAGTGATTAATTCGAAGTTTCATTTGTTGTACATAAATGGATATAAATGTATGGATGTATATAAATGCATACATATACATCCATATATGGATGTATATGTATGCATGTATGTAATTCTTGTAGGGTTTTTTTGCAATATAAAGCACCTTGAGGTGACTGTTTGTTGTGATTTGGCGCTATATAAATAAAATTGAATTGAATTGCTCCCAAAAAAAAACTGTGTCTGTGAAGCTGGATTTATGAAAAGGTGTTGGGTAGTTGTACTGAAACGGGAGAATGCACCTGTTTGGGGTTTGTGGAGCACTTTATAAATGAGGACTGTGTGGAGGACAGCCTGTTTGGGTCGGAAGCACTGGTGGCTCACCAGCTTAAAAATTATCGCTGTTCACTTGGAACCGCAAGAGACACTGAAAGCACTGTAGTTTCCATGCTGCAGAGAGCAGAGGAGGGGGGAAAGAATTCACAGGCATAGACAATCCAGTCGGTTTTCAAGTTTTAAGACTAAACCTTTTCTCTTCTGAAGCAATCCCAGTGTGAACTGAAGCCAGGATTAAAACCTCATCTGCAACATGAAACCACAAATAACCACCCAGTACATTCCCAAGGTGTGGATTCCCCATGCAGGGATATCAGCCTGCAAATTCTGTGACAAAATGATCTTTTACATTTTGGGACTTTAGAAAATATCAGCTAAAATATGGCTGGACAAATACACATAAAGACCGTTCACCGGTCACAGCTTCATGGGAACTAAAACAGCTTGTCTGTGACACCAGGCCCACTATAAGACTTTTTAAACTGCACATTAGTGGAGTCACAGAATAATAACATATATGCTGGACAGGATACAATAGTCCCCCTTAATTAAGACTAAATGATAAACTAGAAAATTACAATTTCAAGCTCTGTTTGCAAATTATCAGCTAGATAGACGTCTATAAATGATGTAATTGGGCCCCAATCATAGATGCTGCTCAAACCCACTCGCCACTAATGTGTCTCCAGGCCCGAGAGCAGGAGTGTCTCGCTCTGTCTGTGACAGGAAGTTGCAAATGAACAAGGTGGAAAGTAAACAGATGGGGCGGCTGTAGCTCAGGAGGTAGAGCAGGTCGTCTACTAATCGGGAGGTTGGTGATTTGATCCCTGGCTGTTCCAGCCTGCATGCATGCAAGATACTGAATGCCAAGTTGCTCCTGATGCGCTCATTGGAGTGTGAATGTGTGCGAGAATGTTAGATAGAAAGCATTTAGATGTAGAAGTGCAGAAGTGCTTGTATGAATCTGTGTGTGAATGGGTGAATGAAGACATGTTGTTTAACCCTTTAACAGCAGGCGATCGCCGCCGACTGGTTAACTGGTTGCTAATCTGGTTAGCGTATCACCGCTGAGATGTCTGATCAAACGCACTTTAAATTACCGTAATTACGTGACCGTTTGTCCAGTTTCTGAACGCTGAGACATTGCGCTTCACAGCCAATATGTGGTAGAAGAAGCCAGAGTAAATGAACAAATAATAAACATATATTTGTCCACTCATTTCTTGAATGCGTTGTCAGAGAAGATAAATGGTCATTCCATTGTTTACATCACATGTTGCTTTTCCACGTCACATTGCTCTTGGATGTGCATCTATTAATAGAACAAAAACATTGTGGGGAGTCTTGAGTGAATCACGAGTGGCTGGTAAATTCAAAACAATACACTGACAGGGAAATTGTTAATTATACAGTTACATCGCAAAATCATCCCTACTGATTGGCAGGCAGAATCACCTGAGACACAGTTCAGGTCAGCAGTTGAACCGATTTCATATTAAACTACATGTAATTATAACAGCAGTGCAGCTGCTCCTGCTACTAACCTACTAAAGGACTCCAAGAATGTACTCAACCAGTAAATGCCATAAAACACACACATAAAAGGGGGCTGAATACAGGAAGGGAAAGCAAAGGTTCAGCCCAAAGGAAACAATCTTTTCAGTCAATCCAGTAAGTGCAAGATTAGAATTTGGAGGAAGGAAAAAGGGAAAGGTACACAGCCTGTATATCCTCCAGGGCATCTAAAACCTTTTCAAAAAAAAAGAGTACACTCATCTTTAGGACCCGTACAGCATTTGAAAGGTCCTCAGAACTTCATTAAGGACCTCCTCAATAATGTGTAGACCCTCCTCAAGAACCTCAGGATGTCTAAAACATTCTCAAAGACTCCTCAGTGCTCTTGGGTATGTCCTTTAAGACTGCTCAGACCCTCTTGGTAAGCTCTGCAAGCTTCCTTAGGGACCCAGGAACCTTAGAATTATTTTCTTTATTATCTCCTCTAGAACTTCAGCAAACCTCTCAAAGACAAGAATGTAAAATCTTTCCAAGGAATGTCATAAAGTCCTCAAGGACTGGCAGAATATTCAAAATGTTCTAACAGGTTTTCAGACCTCTGGCACCTCCCACAGGACTATGACTTCTTTGCCCTAAAATTAAAATAAAAAATCTTGGACTTGGACTAAAGGCAGTTTCTCAAGGACTGCTAGAACCCTTCTTCCTATAGAACCATAATGGCAACTGGTCCAAAGAGCTTTTAAACTCTCAAAGACCTAAAAAAAAAAAAAAAAAAAAAAAAAACTTCTCAAGGACTTCTGGACTACTTTAACCTCTACACCTCTAAAAGGTTGCTTTAGCTTTTGAAATGATTCCTACTTCCAGACCTTCAGCACTTTCCAAAGAACTGTGAAACTTTGGTACCATTATTAAACTTTTTGAACAGCTGCTGGACTCCAGTCGCACATACAAAAGCAAACACTAACAAAGGTTAGGGCACATTGGGACTTTACATATATATTTAAATGTGATGGCTCAGTTGCACAACAGTGAACGGTTAATGATGTTTTGCTTGCATTCACCCTTCTCCTTGTATCTCATTGAGTGTGCAGACAGGGCCCTGTACTGCCAGCCAATTGGAAGTCTGTTGTTATTTTTAACTGTCCCACTGACTGAGCAGCTTTCTTTGTGAAATCCTCCACTACAAAAATAGAGTGAAACAGCTTACATAACAGAGAAAGAAAGAGACAGGGGTGGGGGGGGGGGGGTGACATCCTTCCTTCCTCCAGTATTAATAAAACTGTAAAGTCTGACCTGAGATCAGAGGGGGGGAAAAAGTCGAGTTTTAGAGTGAACCCGTGTGATATGGAGACATATTTAGATGTGGGACAAGTAGTGTTTTTTTAATATTTAGTTTCATGTCTGTATTCTCCTTCCATTTCCGCTCTTTGACATAAATAAATGAAAACTGCTGTGGTTCCTGATTTAACTCTGAGAGTAGACCTGAGAAGCCAAACCAGGTCCCAGATCATTCAGAGCTGAGTGGATGTGGTTCAAAGTCTGCGGTTAGCTCACTGAACAGAAACAGGACAACAGACTGTCTGTGGTTTGTTCACTGCCTGTAATAACAACAGGACAGGTGAGCGTCTGTGGTTAATTCAGTGTCTATAATAGTGGCAGGAATGCAGAGTGTCTGTGATTCGTTTGCTGTCTGTAATATGTGCAGAGCAGCAGAGTACTGTGGGAAGTGTGCTGTGCGTAGTAACAGCAGGACAGTCAAGCATCTGTGCTTGTCAGTAATGACAATGGGACTCTTAAGCGTTTATGCGTAGTTTACTGTGTGTAATGACAGCAAAACAGTGCAGCATCCATGGACAAACTGTCAATCAGGACAAATAATTATCACCTTTTCTTTTAATAGTTACATTCAAAAATGTCTATTTAGTAATTTAGATTTATCAATTTGCCAGGTCAGAGGTCACGGTCAAATTGTGTCCAAGCTGTCATTTTCAAACATAATTAACATGTGCAACATCTGCTGTGTGAATTGACACATGCGTACACACAAATGCACACAATGCTACACACAAAATGGGGCTGCAGAGAGCAGCTCTACTCTGCTGGATGATGACTCACTGTGTGTCGACATCACACACACACATACAGACACACAGAAGCAGCGGGTAAATCAGGGCGAGCTCCTGCTGCCCTCAAAGACTTGCTGCTCTACTGTACAGGCCTGAGGCTGACTGTGTGTGCACTTGCTTTACTTGTGTTGTGGGGACTTAAACCTGTTTATGTAAGCTGAGTACTGGAATTGGATGATATTGGGCCTTTAACTGATATCAGCATATCTTTGTTTGCCTGGAACAATACACGAAAAAAAGAAAATAAATAAAAAGACTTACAAAAATATTGGCATTGGCCACTGGCCAAATCATAATCGCAAACATCGTTATTGTATTGGCCCAAAATTTCACAACCGTGCATCCCTAAAATGTTTTGAAAATTCCTCATGTAATCTGGGTTATTTGATAATGTGGTGTTTTTGACTTTGGCCCTTATCTTCACCAAGTAGCCTTGTTAATATCCTGTATTAGTGTGCATGTTGTCCAGTGCAAAAGCAAAAGACTATGAGCCATTATACTGATAACAATACTGGAATCTTTAGTACACAAAAATCTGAATGAACCACAGAAATTCAGTATGAAGAAAAAGAAACTTGAGTTCTGTGTCATCATAAGAGTGGTAATTTTATGAGCTCAGAATATTTATGCTTGTTAGGAAGCACCATAGTAAGTCTTTAGGCAATGAATGTAAGTCAATGTACTGTCCTCCTAAGTGATGAAAATGAGTGTGTGTGTGTGTGTATGTGTGTGCGCGCAGCATTCAGCTTTCCCCTGAATTAAATGGATAGAGAGATTAGAGTGTTAAAGGGGAGGAAACAGATCCCTGATTCTCCCTGCAGGGGGCCACCATGTTTTGAAACAGACAGCTATATCCCACAGCTAACCCACAGTTCCCACAGTAATGAGAAAACAATGTATTATGTAAATGGTCTCATATAAAGCTACACATCTGTCTGAACAAGCCAATATCATAGAGATTACTGTCACATGTAACCTGTTGTCCATATCAAATAGCTGGAAGCTTCATATTCATTTACTCTGGTTCCAACTGTACAACAGCAAAGATAGGCCCTGTGCTCCCTCTGTTAAACACAAATTCACAGCCATGTGAGCACATATGTGAGGACGAAAAGCACGGCATTCAGTCTGCTGTAGGTAATAATGTTGTTATAACATCTGCGTCTGACTATAGCAAAACTGGCTGGAAAATCTCCAGTGTTCTTTTTTCAAACCTCTGACCTTGGACCTTAAATCGTTTCATCTATCCATCATCAGTTTCTTTTCCAGTTTTATTTTTTGATAGCTATTATTAGGAATAACTGTTATCAGGGTTGTAGCTGCCCATCACAACACCAGTGCATTCTTTTGTCCAAACAGCCGTCCAAAACTCCAGTGTGATTCAGTTTAATAAAGTCAATGCAAAAAAGGCCAAATACAAATTTAAAAAGTCTTACAAGTAAATAAAAGTGTTGAACCATCATGAAATATGATTTAGTGTTGCCACAGATTTATATTCCTTGTTTATTGTTGCGGGGGTAGGCATGTACAGGTGCTGGCACAATTTTTTAAAGTGGGATAATGAATCATTTGGCTTATAGATGTTTCCTATGCAGATATTTTTAATCCCATTGCCAAAGGCTCTAAAGTGCTCACTGAATTTGAGCATGGTGCTGTAATAGGATGCCACTATTATTGCAATGTTGTTGAGTGCTGAAGCACATAATGCGAAAAAGTCACCAACACTGACTCAATACCTGCAGAACTCCAAACCTCCTTTGGCATTAACATCATCACAAAAATTGTGCACCAGGAGCTGCAATGGCATGGGTTTCCATGGCTGAGCAGCTGTTGATGTAATGTTTGGGTGGCCAAGAACTTTTGTCCATATAGTGTATTTTCCTTATTTGGTTATTTGTGACAAACAACTGAGGAATACCATCAGCTGTCTCTTCAGTGAGTCTCTCCTGTAGTTGAAATCTAATTTGTCTGTCTCAGACTGCAGCTGGTGGCTGGATTCTTTGTTCGGCTCTGCAGCCTCAGTGAGTTTGGCTTAACTGCACATGAACCAGTTCTCCACCTGCTGCAGGTTCTGGTTAGAGCGGCCCTCCAGCTCGCAGTGAATCTTCAGATCAGAATCGCTGTTGCCAACTGCACTCCAAGATGAGAGACTCACAGGGGAGGCAGCTTGACAGAGGATTGCCACAGCAACTGCAACTGCAGCATGACTAGTGAGTCCCAGCAGGGAAAACATGAGATGGGAAGGTTTGGGGTTACTTGGTTTGCAGTACCAGAACTGTTTAAAGTTAATTTCCCCCTAGTTAGATCAATAAAGATGTCTGTCTGTCAAATAAGAGCAGGATGATTGTCTGATCAGGGAAGGTGTTGGAGGAATAGGAAAAAAAAAAAAGCTAAAACGAGTCATCAAATGTACTCAGGCAGCCATTAATATACCTGATGAACTACAGATTTGTGCACCCTCTGTCATGAAGTGCAGGTTTAGGACCCAAATGCAGGACTCTGAGTCAGGCAGGTTTAAAACAGAAAACAATTAAAGACAAAGAAATAAGTAGAAAATAAAAAACAAATGTCCAACAGGAGAAATGTAAACTGACTGTAAACTGACTAGAAACACACGGTGATGACAAACAGCCACGCTGATATAGACACTAAGCAACAACCCAGGGATCAATACACCCTGTTGTATTTTAATAGTTATTTTTGATGACTGAAATTTCCTCACTACTAAATATTCCACAGTCAGCTGTTAGTGTTAGTGGTATAACAAAGTGGAAGCAAATGGGCACGACAGCAAAGATGTGGTAGGCCACGTAAAATGACAGAGCAGGGTCAGTGGATGCTGAGGCACCTAGTGCACAGAGGTCACCAACTTTCTGCAGACTCAATCACTACATGACTGTGCACCAGTACGCAAAGCAGGTCCATAAAGACATGGATGAGCAGGTTTGGTGAGGAAGAACTTGACTGGCCTGCACAGAGTCCTGACCTCAACCCTTTGAGATGAATTAGAGTGGAGACTGTGAGCCAGGCCTTCTTGTCCAGTATCAGTGTGTGACCTCACAAGTGAGCTTCTGGAAGAATGGTCAGAAATTCCCATAAACACTCCTAAACCTTGTGGAAAGTCTTCGCAGAAGAGCTGAAGCTGTTACAGCTGCAAAGGGTGGGCCCACATCATATTAAACCCTTTGGATTAAGAATGGGATGTCACTCAAGTTCATATGGGTGTGAAGGCGGGCCAATGAATACTTTTGGTAGTATAGTGTACCTGTTCTTAAAAATCCCCTCAGTATTGATGGGCATCCCTGACAGTGAACACTTGATTGATCTTTGATGTTGTTGGGGGATGACCTGCAGCTCTGTTTGTCCTTACTGAGCTGAAGTTTTGCCTGCTTAGTGTAGGGCAGGTGTGATGTCTCTCTTCAGTTCAGCAGAGCTTCATTCATCCAAGGTGAGAGCAGATGCTTTCTTTGTGTTTGTTCTCAGCGAAGTGTCAGCTCTTTAGTGCGGTTTCTTTCTCTTTGCTCTGATGTTAACCCCAACGCAAACAGAAAACCAGAGGGCCACAAATATCCCAAATATAGAGCCCGGGAATCGCAGTGCATTCTTGTAAGTTGCCGCCATGTTTTGTTCACACAAGGCAAGACAAACGCCAACAGGTAATAAGGAGAAAACACTCTAATGAATCCTGAAAAAACACCCGTGAGAAGATCAGCAGCACAGTACGATACAGAGAGAAGCGAAATGAGGCACAGGAGTGTTATTAGGAAGCGCTGATCCATATGAACACAAAGAATGGTCACTTTATTTTTAGGAGCTACGGATGGTCAAGTTCCGTGACATTTTCTCAAAAACCATTTGTGGTGAGCGGATGCACATCAAACAAGTTCAGAATTATAAATGGCTTCGAGCTCGTATTCAGGCGTGTGGGACTCGGTCCAGTAATCTCAGCCACTGAGCCGTGGCTCTGTGATACATGCAAACAGGCATGCATCTCTTGTTCTGCAAAGACATTTTGTATATAATTTATTTTACTTAATATTTAATACTGTAGTATTTTTTTTTTGTCTTTTCAATTTTGTATTCTGTTCCATTTATATTTTTACATCTCATAGCACTCCATACACACTCATGAAGCATTGCGTTTTCTTGGTATTTAGCACCATAATAATATCCTTGCCAAAAGAATAAAGATGTTTGCGTTAGCTACGTTGCAGCAGTCCTGCAGCCTGTAACTATGTAACAGTCAAGTGTGCCTGAAGTGTAATGTTAGCACCTGGTCAGCATCACACTGGAGCTTTCTTCAGCAGTTCTTGAATTTGTACCAAGAGCATGTGCACAACAATCAGCAGTTTCCGTTGTCTAAAGGGGCACATACTTGCTGAATCACTGGCAACTTGTGTCGTGTGGTGTAGCATCAGGGACTGCACTGACAAATGTGCAGTTTACTTTGTTAATCTTAAGGGGAAGCATGGGGCAACTAGAGATCCAGTGATATGATATTTAGATCAGCTATCAGTATAATCCTGTTCTGAAGTAGCTACTGTAGAACCAACACCTCCTGTGCTTACACTGGATAATTCACTGGACATTGTACAAAACAGCTCAGTTCACGGATAGTTCAACACAGGTCATCTAGCCAAGGTGGGCTTCAAACAGAGTGAATGACTGGAAAATGGTGACTGGGACTTTCATGGCACTACACCTTTAAACGCTGCTAACACGGCAGCATGCACCTTTCATGCTCCTCCTGCATCCAAACTCCATAAACTCCCAGTGTTCCGGAGTTGCATTGCTGCTCTCATCTGTAGTCATTTATCCGAGAGGATTGGATTTGATCTAATTCCTAGTTTAGAAGTGATTGTAAAGCCCGTGGGGGGGAGGTGTAATTCCTGAATTTAAGAGGTGTTGTGTGGCTCTCTATGTGTTTTGTTTGCTGCGGCTTGTAGTGTGGGGATCAGCCGGTATGCTGCATTCAGGCTGGATTCATCACTTATTAGAACGTGAATGGTTTGCGGTGCTGTAGAGGGTGCAGGGATTAGTCTAATACCTGGTTTAAGAGGCGAAACACCTGAGCGAGAACAGGATCACCGGAAAGAGGGGATGAAGCTAGAGGGGAATACTGATGAAATGTTGAACTCCTTACTCCTTCAGTAAGTCATAGCTTTGATTCAGATTATTTAATGATTCATTGGACATTATAATACACTGCATTGATCAGTGCGTGACATATAAAACGATGAATCACTGTCAGTTTAATGTGGCACATACTGTCGTTTTTATTTTTTCAGATACTAATCACTGTCAAACAAAGGATGAATAATGAAAAGGGCCCCTGTGCACAGACTTCTCTATCAAAACAAGATGGCCAGACTGGAAGAATCACATAAGACTTCACACTCAGTTGTTTTACCTTTTTTAATGTTAATTTTGCATCTTTTTCAGTTGGGCCTCTTTGGACGTTTTTGCATTACTTTTTGGCCTTATAGGTGTCGGTGAAGTAGGGCTGCTTGAATATGGCAAAAACCATAATTGTGATTATTTTTGGTAAATCGTTGTAATCTTGATTACTTAAGATTATTCATTAACTTAACAAAATCATACATTTATTGAACATTAAAAAGTGTCTTGAGATGGGATTTTCTTGAGCTCTAACGTAACTGAAATTTAGAAAGAAAGAAAGAAAGAAAGAAAGAAAGAAAGAAAGAAAGAAAGAAAGAAAGAAAGAAAGAAAGAAAGAAAGAAAAATTAACATGGTGGGGAAGTTGGGCCAAAACTGGGTGATGTTTTTGATCATAAATCATATCCCGCGAAGGCAACTGCAGGTCCCTGCAAGCCCTCACGCTCCACCACAAGATGTCAGCGGGTGTAGATGAAGTCAACAGAAGCCCAGGCAGCTGGACTCACCTGACTCTGGAGACTTTCTTGATAGCCACAGGGAAAACCATGGAGAGCTGAAGCCGACAGCCGACACCTCGGTTGCACACCATCCACAGTGGACTGGGTGAGAGACCGTAAGACAAAAGCAGCTACAGGAAACTTTTAATGAACCTTTTATGAACGGATTCGCCAACTCAAGCCTTTGTACAAATTTTACTGCTATAGTTGTTGAACAAATTCTCTTTCTCCATCATTTTAACTCAAGCTGAACTAAACTGTGACTTAATTGGGTTTTTATGGAGGCACGAAGCGCACCACTGTAAAGGAAAAGGGTGCACTTGACATAACACAAGACAAAATAAGAACGTCTTAGCCAAAATAAATGCAAAAAAATAATAATTATCATATTTATCCTGTTTCAGTAATAATTGGAACCCAAAAACATAACTGAAATTAAAATCTGAGTGTGTCCAAACCTTTGGCTGGTACTGTACATACTGTTCCAATGGTGTTTTTTCATATTAAAAACAACCAGTAGTTTCTCTATTTTTGGTTCTGTATGATGTCGATAAGGGCAGATATCTCAAATATGGTGATCTCGATCACCATCTCTGGCTGTGAGCCCCCTGAAAAACTGACCTTTTTATTGAGCCATAGCACAAACCACTGCTGTGCGATGATATGCTTTAACTTTTAACCTGCAAAATCAACTTAAAACTGAGGGTTATCTTCCAGCTTGCACAGAGTATAAAAACCTCAGCAAGGGTTTGAGCGGTCACTTGAGAAAGCATGAAAACAAAAGAAATCAGTTTAGACTTGAGAAAAAGATCCAACTGCTCACAAAGCAGGAGATGGATATACAAAGTTATCGCAGTGTTTCCAAATGTCAAGAACTGAAGTAAGAAGTATCAAGAAATTCAGAGGGATCCACACAGTACAGAACAAGCCTGGCAGAGGCAGGAAACAAAATATTTCAAATGCTCTGGAATGAAAATTAGTAAGACCCCAGAACAACTGCCAAGATACTAGTGAATCACCTTGAAAATCTGTGGGGTGAACTCAAGACCAAGGTCCATGCCAGAAGACCATCCAATCTGGAGGACCTTGAGAGATTCGCCAAAGAAGAATAGGCTGGGAATACTCAGAGGGCATGTGTGTGTGAGACATGCTGAAAACTACAACAAACAACTGCAGGCAAAAAGGATATGCTATTGACTATTAGCATCAGGGAGGCGAATAATTTTGACCCTGGCAGTTTTTGTTTTTTTGTAAAAGTAAAATAATGTACGCACCTAAAATAAAACTAGGATGTTTGTAAATCTGTTAAAAATGCTTTGCTCTGTTAACAGCATTCGTGAGATACTTTTTTAAAAATTACATTTTCATGAGGGGGCTAATAATTCTGTCTCCATCTGTATGGTGCTCTTGCATACAATTTATGAAATGCATTCAATGTTTGCAGCACTTAGTGTAAATCCACGTGGATGTGCATCCTGAAGTTATTGTTTGTAACAGTAACAAGGACAGGATTGAATCCAGTCAGACATTCCCATAGCTGCTCTTTCATTTGACCTTCATACCCCCATAGTGACATAAATTCTTTGCTGACCTCTAACCTGGATACTCAGAGCCCTTATGTCCTTCCATCTGTCAAGTTACCAGCAATGACAAAAATAGAAACTCATCTGTGTGAGTCCAATACATGTCACAGGTTTGGCAATAAGGACGAGGAAAGAGGAGGCAAAGAGAAAGGAGGTGAGGAGAGAAGAATAAAGAAAGGAGAGAAAGACAGAGGAGAAGGAAACAAGAGAAGGTGGCAGCAGTAGGATGTGTTTTTATTTAAAAAATGTGTTCATTGTCTGTCAGCTGTGAACATGTGAAGAGGAACAGCTGGTTCACAACACAAGTGTCCTTGGGCACAACACTGAAGCACAAATGACTGATCCTTGTCTGCTAGCTTTTATGAGTTCTGATAAAAGAGTTTCTCTGATTCTACAAGCAGAGATTCTACAAGATTCTATAAGCAGAGATGCCCAGACCTCCCTCTCTCCAGTTACCTCCTCCAGCTTATCTGGGGGACTCTGCCAGATGCTCCCAACACACCCTCACTACATGTTACTTATGGACAAAGTGTGATTAGCACAGAAGTCCAGCAACATAACACCACTCAGGAGTCCCCAGTAGGGGCACCCTCAAGCACCTCGTCCAGGGACTCTAATGGTGACGCGCCATGTTCCTAAAGCCAGATTCATCAACCGGAGATCAGACTGCCAGGACCTCCGCCCCTGACCACCACCCAGCCCACAAAGCACTGAAGCCCTGCTGCCCTTCATTCCTTCAAGTGGTGAACCCACAGGCGAGCAGGCAATCTGTTGCTTTTGGGCTGTGCTCAGCCGGGCCCCATGGGCTGAGGCCCAGCCACCAAGTGCTCTCCCATGAGCCTGGATCCAGAGTGGGGCCCCAGTAACCCCATCTCGGGCAGGATATCTGTGTCCCTTACATAATAATACATAATTAGTGAAGAACAAATATAAAACCAGAACTGAGGTCTTAAGATTTTTTACACAGTTAAAATTACAGTTGGATCTACATTATTTTTTCCAGCTGGCCCTTGTCCAGTCTCACTGACCAGTCAAAGCTCTACTCTGTAAGCCACATTCATACAGTGCATTTGTGTAGGTGTAGCTACATACAGTGCCTTTCTTATAATACACTCACAGAGCAGTGCTTTGAGTGAGTAGGCTGTGTTATGAGTTTAACATATTGCAGTTGTATCTTCTTTGTTCTGCTGAGTGTACATCTGTCCAAGAGTGTCATTGTTCTGTTTGGGGATTGGGGAACACGGAGATGCCTTACTGAGCTGATGACCACCCTAGTGGGTATAGTGGGTATAGGTATGTTACACTGGCGCGTTCAAATGACATAACCGATTTAAGATGACGTAGCAGGAAAACGCAGCCTCGCTGAGTCTCCGTTTCAACTTGTGTCAAAAATGCGGACTTCAGGCCAAGTAAAACCATCATGAATAATTTATTCCATGCTTTTTCCTGAATATTGTCATCACATTTGGTGCAGAAAGAAACTGTAAAAGCAGGATATTCACTAGCCAAAAGTGCTTACGTGTAAAAATAAAAAACACAAGAAAATGTCATCCCCTTTCTTATTGGTGGAAAAATGCACCACATCAACCAATCAGAAAAATTATATGGCAGTATATTTGCATTTGGTGGCTCAGCAACAGGTGAACATTATAGGAGTGACGGGGGCGAAAGAGAGACAGCGTTATCGATAGCAAGTTTTGAAATGTGAGAGATTTTAGCATGTTTGGATTGTGTAGTTATTGTGTATAATTTGTGTGACAACTTATTATGACACCTGATTGTTCTGTAAATAATTTTACAAAAAACGCCTGAGGCATTGCCCGCATTTTAATGTATATATTTAGAAAATTAAAATGTAGGTTTGTATTGTATTTAACGTGTGTGATTTTCACAGTAACTTTTTTTTTCTAAATGTATTTTATGTTTTTTGTGTGATTTTAGGTCCAAAGTGTTGCATGCATTATGTAAATGAAAAAAATAACTGTACAGTCACATGTGAGGTTGTGCTGAAAAAAAAAGATAGCAAACAAGGTAAACTGTTTTTAAGGTGAAATATAAAGGTAAACTCAAAAGGCCAATAAGGCCAATTATACCCAAGACCCCAGAGGCTTAAAGCCATATCCAGATGGATGAGTTATAAGGAGCCAAAACAGTTTTTTTAACTTGCTGTAAACAGACAGTAATTTTTAACAAGGGAGTCTGCAAGGATTAAATTAACTTTGAAATCAGCCTCAAATCAGCCTCAAGTGGTCATTAGAGGAGCTGCGGGTTTTTGGCACCTCCTTTTTGGCTCCATTTTTCAGCAGCAGGTTGTCTCTTGGTTAGGGCCCTTAGTAGCTGGAAGTTTGCAGCCTGTTACCTGCAGTTCTCCATCTGATAGCTCAATGTGGCGACTTCTACCTGTTCTGTTATTCTTCACAGCATCTTTATTTTATCCCCTGTTCAAAAATGACCATCGTCTCGTTTTCTAGACACATTCTTGATGAACAGCAGTAGGTGCTGAGCTCACTGACAGACACATTACATTTCCTGAGACACCTTCATAATAAAAGCTGCAGCATAAAGAAATGTTTTTCGGGACTATCACCACAGACACCCAGGTCATAATATTGTAAATATATAAATTCACTTTATTGGTTTATCAGTGTATTACAACATTCTATGATAGTGACTTAAAAAATGTTTACTGACATGAAAATCTTTCACATTGCCACTTTTAGCAGTGCATTGAATCTCTGCTCTGGTTCTTTTTAAACTGCTCTGTGGCTCTGCTTGAATTCTACCCATTGTACTACAGTAATTTCCAGCTATCAGGTTCTCCTACAATAGTTTTGCATGATTCACAGTTCAAAATAATCCCTATTTGTCTTATACTGGTGCAACCGCTCAGTTCATCCTACACCTGATGCACGCCAGTTTAGCTTGTCTCCCTTTAGTGGGTGGGGCTTCTGCACTCACAGCCAGAGCTTTTTGGCCAATATGTACATATTATCAATATCTGCTCTCAGTGATGTCATAAAGCTTTTAGAGTAGAAACAAACTTGAAACTGAGTGTTTAGAGCAGTCTGAAGCCTGAGTTTTGTTCTTGTTTAAAAAGACCATCCACCACTGTAATAGTATTTATATGACAGACAATTTGCTCTAGTTGTCATTGAAATGGTACTTGTACTGTATCTGTTACAGTGTTTTTACTGAAGTTCTATCAGGACATTTCTGGTGTACTTCTGATTTTGTTCTGGTCCTGTTGGTGTCTGTCGGTGGTGTTCTGCCTCATGCTGCTATCTTTTCAGATAAAGCCTGATTAAAGTGCACGCTGGGACAGAATCGGTCCATTGGGGGGGCTGAGTATTTGTGTACGTCTGTGTTTGATGACATCAGCAGGAAAACATTAGCAGAGTCACTGGAGAATGGGAAGAAAAAGAGAATCTAAAAATAGAAAAGAGAAAAAGTAGGACAACCAGATTATCCATACCTCCTGCTCCCCCTTTTCCTCACTGTACTCCTCTAATCCTTCTTCTCACCTTTACCCTGGTCTCCTGTCCGTCACTCATGCTGCTTTCTTTGTCCATTTTTTCTCTAGTTTTCCTCTTCTTTTTGTCATCACCTCCTTCTCCCCAGGTTTTCTTAGGCCCTTCATTATTTTAGCTTTCTCCTCTCATCTCTTATTTACTCCTCTTAACTAGTTTCCTTCTCCCTCTCACTTCTCTTCCTGGCAGCAGTTATTATCTTTCACCTTAAGGTTCTCTCCTTTGATGAGCTAAAGTTATTGATCGGTTTGTTATTGCATTAACACTGCAGGCTCACGGGTGACTTAATGATAACATGTTCCAAGCAGTGGGAATACAGCTTACACCGGTGTTCAGTGTGTTAGGTTAGAGATGTTCAAGCCCTCTGTGATGACTCTCGGTGTTTTTGTACTGTGCACATCCACCCACATGTCAGAATACTGTATCTCACAGATGCAGCAGGTCAGGCAAAAATAGAGGTGAAGTGTAAAAATAAAAAAACGAGTGGTACTTGCAAGATGCCTCGCAGATGCCTGCTGACACAGAAATTCTGAATAACTGCTGCACGCTGCTTGCAAACAGTGCATCACAATTGTACTTGTAAGGCTTGCAGCTGAATCCACATCAGGGTTAGTTGTCCAGTCTGCAGCCCATCTGCACCACTTACACTCACGTCAATTAAAAATTAATTTCCTGCTGACCTTTTTCTCTGCCGCTCATTTATAATTTCACAACTTTAATTAGCTGAACAGCATGTCTTCACCAGAGATTGGCCTCAAATCTGACCTGGAACTCCAGGTGGGTGTAGTCTGACACTTTCTGAAACCTACATACACATGGGAAGTAAGGGATATTCTGAATATGAAAACTCTAATGTAAGTACTCCTTTTAGGAATACACTCATCTGAGTTTTACAGTCAGCTTAGCTCAGTGTTCAGAGAATTGGTTTTGTAAAATCTGTAAATGTGTGTTTGTAACCAATTGAGATCAGCTTCTCTACTTTTAGTACTTTTACAGTTGCCTCACGGTGCTTTATATTGTTAAGGTAACGACCCTACAATAATACAGAACCACCCCCATGAGCAAGCACTTGGCAAAAGTGGGAAGGAAAAACTCCCTTTTAACAGGAAGAAACCTCCAGCAGACCAGGCTGGGGGAGGGGCCACCATCTGTAGCGACCGGATGGGAGTGAGGGGAGGGAGGACAAAAGACATCCTGTCAACGAGAGGCAGAGATTAATAATTGCTAAGGATTAAATGCAGAGTGGGGTATAAGCTCATAGAGAGTGAAAAGAGGTGAGTGAAGAAGAAACATAGGAAACCACCAGCAGTCCAGGCCTATTGTTGCTAAGGGATGGTTCAGGGTCACCTGAAACTTCATCAAAAAGGAAAGTTTCCACAGAAGCGGAGCCTGAAAGCTGAAGGCTCTGCCTCCCATTCTACTTTTAAATACCCTAGGAACCTCAAGAGCGCAAAGTGCTCTACTGGGGTTATATGGTACTATGGGGTCTTTAAGGTAAGTTGGAGCCTGATTATTCAAGACTTTTTATGTGAGGAGAGGTTTATTAAACTCAATTCTGGATTTAACAGGGAGCCAATGAAGAGAAGCCAATATGGGAGAAATATGCTCTCTCTTTCTAGTCCCCATCAGTACTCTAGCTGCAGCATTTTGTATCAACTGAAGGCTTTTCAGGGAGGTTTTAGAACAACCTGATATTACAGTTGATATTACAGAATTACAGTTGTCTAACCTAGAAATAATGAATGTGTGAATTAGTTACTTCTAGGCTTTCAAACGGCAATAAGACAACAACAAACAAAAAGAAAAGAAAAAAACAATTGTGATCAAAGCTGAGCATTCCATCAATATAATGAAAAAATAAATAAATTAAACATGAGCTTAGCATTATTGAAATTGTACAAGTTGCAGAAAATAAATTTCAAGTTAACATATTTTCCAAGTTACATATTCATATCAAAAATTATAAATCACAATAAAACACTTAATATGAAATGAAATAACTTCCATACCCAATAAATCAATATATTTGAAAAGTCCAGTTTGACATATTTAGGAAAAGGGTCCCACATCATGTTACTTTTCTTACTAGAGCCCCAATCCTATGTGTCGGGTCTGCTCCCGTTTAACACAACTGAGGGCTTCCCTTATCCACTGCATATGTATGGGAGCTATGGGAGATTTCCACTTAAGTAATATTATATATCTAGCTAGTAAAGTAACAAAGGAAGCAGAAATTGATTTTGTCAATGAGTGAAACAGTTGGAATAATCCCAAACAAACCCATCAGAGCATTAAGGTCAAGTTGTTCTCCAGTGAAAAATTTCTTACCAGAAGGGCTGCAAAACTGTGTGAATCAAAAACATTTGAACATGGTTTTCTGGGTCTTGACAACACTTGTCACAAGTTGGATCTGTGTCTTTATAAATTTTAGACAGTTTAACCTTAAAGTGTAGGTGGTACGCAACTTTAAACCCAATCAATCCAAATTCAAAATTATCACATAATTGACAAAAAGAGGCTAATGAGTTATCAATTTATAGGTCTTTAAATGATTTAATACCTAGATTGGAAAGAGTTTTAAATGCACCATCTACTAAAGATGGAGAAAAAACGTGATTTGCAGTTATAGGAGCAGATACTGAATATTGTATTAACCTTCTGGGAACCTGGTGGCTGTTTTTCCTTTAGTTATTAAATTGACTTTCAGTCTGTGGAACGGCGGGGATGCAGCAAAAAGGCTTTGAACAGAGGATGGTGTTCTTTACTGCGGTTTTCAGGGACTCAAATGCCACGCCGCCTCCTCTCCGTGTGGTTCCCATGACAACAGGTAGAGAACATCCTGCACGCTGCGATGTCTGTTCGAGGCTAACAGCTCCCGAGCAGCCTGCTCAGGCGCTTTTTTTGAGCTTTCAGTGAAACAAAGCCAGCTGCTCCTCTGTGCTCAGTAACAACACAAGAGCTTTTTTTAGTTTCGTATCAGAAATTCAGAAGACGCTGAATGTGTGTAAGAAATTGCTCGTGTGTCAAGGCGGCGGCGGTGAGCCGAGTGGACTGATCAGAGCTGCTGCTGCTGTTTTAAAGTCTGTGTTTTACAATGTGCTTTGAAGTCATGCAAAAGAAAGTCACTGAAAGAAAAGTTTAACGGTGCTGCTGAAGTATGGTAAACTGTGGATAAGATAAAAGATTCAAATAAAAAAGGCCAGCTAACAGTCTGTAGGCCTTTGCAATGTTTAATTCTCTCTCTTAATTTCATGCTCTTTACAGTAGCTTTAATATGTGGAGACTTTTCCCATTTCTTGACACTTTGTTGTATAAACCTTTTTACTTTTTATTAGTTTGCAAAAGCTCAGAGGTTGAGTTCACATGCAGTAATTAAGTGATAATTATAAAGTGACAATGGCCTGGAGATTGGCATGAAATAAAAACTGATAATATCACATATATTTGTATTCATGTAAGTATAACAGTTTATCATTGTTTTCTTTTTTTTTCTACTGACATTTACTGTAAACATTAAATATTCTATCTATTCCTGTTTATTTATATACTTTAAAAAAAAGTATCTATGTGTACATTTAATCTTATTTATACCCAGTGAGCACACATATATAATGTGTCCCCTTTTTGTAAAACATTATTTGAATTCAAAAAAACAATACATAAGAAAGGTTAAAGTGGAACTATTGTGCTTTTATTCATTTTTGTCACATGTATACTATTCCAGTGGTGGATGTGTTTATTAAACTTGGTTACATTTTTAAACAGTGAGGTCCTAACATGTGAAATAATTCCCGTGAGCTAAAGTTCAGGATTCAGACTGCTGTAAAAACTCAATTTCAGACATTTTTTCTACTCTTGGATCTGTACAATGTCATATAGAGGAAGTGTTCCTAATATGGTCATCTCAGGCACAGTATAGTTTTCAGAGACTTGAAATGCCATTCTGATGTAAACGGGAGGTCAAAGCTCATCAAAACTTTACTGTTTTCACCTGAAAACATTCTCATGTAAACTGTAAGCCTGAGTTACTGTTGCCTTCCTATCAGCGCAAAGCAGTCTGGCCATTCTCCTCTAACCTCTGACACAGAACACGGTACTTTTGCCCTAAGAACAGCCACTCACTGGATCTTTTCTCTTTTTAGGACCATTGTCTGTAAACTCTACAGATGGTTGTGCAGTAACATTCCAGTAGATCAGCAGATACTCAGACCAGTCTGTCTGGCACCAACAACCATGCCACATACAAAGTCGCTTAAATCACCTTTCTTCCCCAATGAGTGTAGTTCGCTTGTGCAGCAGCTCGTTTCATTGTTACAGCGCCTTCTTGTGGACAGGGCGATGAAGAGGAATGGAGGATGGTTTGCTCATACATACAAAGGTGTTTTCAGTGGTGACGCTCACATATTAACCTTTTGCATATGTGTTGTTGTCCACAGCACCCCCTACAGTGCGAATCGTGCACTCCGGTCAGGCCTGTAGTGTGGAAGAGGAGCGCTACAGTGAGAGGGTTTACACCATCCAAGAGGGAGAGACTCTAGAGCTGCAGTGTTTGGTGACTGGACACCCTCGACCACAGGTAAAAACACTCTTACTCTGTGTATGTACAAATCAGTGGAAGAAAAAAGGATGGGGGGAAACAGGATGAGGTCTTGAATAAATTCAAGAAGTCTGAATGAATCTACAAAAGAGTGTGAAGTTTACATTCACACTTTTACACACACTTCAACCGTGTTGACTCTGCAGAGCGCTCAGTAGCAGAAAAAAAAAAAACTCCCATTATCCCCGGCGGCATGCTGAAGTGCCAGAGCCCCCGCTGAGCAGAGCTACTCTGACGCCTTTGTGTTTCATAAATGACAGCAATCATACAGCGAAGAAGAAGAAAAAGAAACCCCTTGAGGAAGAGAAGAGCCACTGCCATCTGGGAATGAAGATAGACATTTACCAGGAGTGAAGAAGAGGAGCACGACAAAAAGGGATGAAAAGGAAAAAGATTTTTAGAAGACTTTTAGTAAGTGTGGCTATTATTCATTGCAACTTTATTTTTATTGATGTTTCCGTGCAGAAATAGGTGTCAATGTGGGGAACTTTGATTGTGAAGGCCTTTCAATCAATGACTCATCTATAGTTACATCTGACAGGCTCACAGTATATACTGTACCATAGCAATGAAAAGTTGGGCCTCACAGACTCTTTCACGGATTTTCTTTACTGCACTGTCATCAATGGTAAAGAACAGTAAAGAAGGCTAGACTGTGAAATAACATATGGCTTTATGCACACTCTTCATTCTCCAACCAACTTCATTAGGTCATTACTCGAGCTTTCCCAGCACTTTCTCAGCTGGGTTTTTAAGCACAAATAAACAGGCATTGCATTGTAGTGCTAGTGATGGATGAATGGCTCTACCTTTGCTAGGTAGAAAAATGAAGCCTGTTTTTCTCTGCTTTCCCAAATACTACTGAAATGCAGTCAGTTTGGGAGTGATGTCACTCCCAGCTCCAACTTCCGATGAATAAGGAGAACAGCATTACATGCGAATGTTAAACAGACAACGGTATAACATCAATGGAAGACAACAATGGGATGACTAGATTAAAGACTCGTAAGACTTGTAAAGGGTGATAGGGTCAAACACTCCACTACTTTCTGGTTATGGGGATTGTAATCAAGAACAACAGGATGTTAAAGGGAAAAGATTCAGGGAATAGTGAGTCTGTCTCAATATTTGTCATCATATTTTCTGTTCTCTCACAAAGACACTGCAGGAACCAACTATGTCAAATCTGGACCGAGCCGAAAGTTCAGATTTCCACTGTTATAATCTGAGTCTTTTGATCCAAGCAGTTCTCGTCTACCTCTTGGTCTACATCGCATGATGTAGTGGCTTTAGAACAATCATATCTGCTTTACACTGATTTCCAATAAGCCTCATTTTCACAATCAAATTCTGCTTGCCAACGGGAATAACACCTTCCAGAAAACCTCAGATTAACAAAGAAAGTCTATCTGCAGTTGGTACAGGAGGTGGTGATATATTTTCTGTCTGCAGTTTTCATACAGTATGAATAATATATACAATTAACATGTAATAACAAATCAACTAGGGTTGTCATGATCTGCACTATTGATGCACTATTGATGTTGATATGTCAATAAAAGATCCAAACCCATTCCACTTGTCTTCATGCATGCTGCATACATATATAGATGCAGCCTGTCTCCATTATGGTTTACATTAGGGCTGCAGCTATTGATTGTTTTAGTAATTGAGCATTCTGTCAATTATTCTATCGATTAATCGAGTAATCGAATGAGAAATGCTTTTGTTCATCTGCTGCATGAGCTTAATTTTGTAATGCTTTATATTCACAAGCATTGTCCTAAATACGTTTCTATTGCTGTTTTTAGTCCCTAATCAGAGATTAAAGCATAAAAAAAATATTTTGACACCCAACGGGTGACCGGGGAGTTTCCCATCGTTACCGAACAGTAGCTAGTGCTAATGGTGGCACCCGCTAGCAAGCTGTGGTGGTAGCGATCCGTTCCGGTAGCTACAGCTGAAATTCCCAGCACAGCGTGCACAACGCACACACACACACACACGCATATGGCTGTAGAGAGCAGTGGTGTGGAAAAACATGTCAGTGATGATCCACTCGGTGTTAAAGGGTTGTTTTTTCCAAATGATGGAAATCCATCGCAGCATCGGAGAACTTTCATGCTGCTAATGTGGGTTAAACGCTCCGCTTCCACGGTGACACCTGAGCACTGCAAAGTTTAAATGAAGTATCGAAGCAACAAATTTGTGTCGAGGATTTTTTATAATCGAATTATTCGAGTTACTCGAGAAATCGTTGCAGCCCTAGTTTACATGATTTAATAAACTATGTTTTTACATCCCCACACCAACCAGTGCTATAGTTGTTTGTGTGAAGCAAAATTTCGGGCTAACTTATTGGTTCTTTCTTTCCTTTTTTCCCCCAAGTGGTTTTGGTTTGGTGTTGTTGGGCCAGTTAGGTTTGGAAAATAGAAAGTGATTAGGCCTTTGTGGCAGTGGTACAAATGTAATTCCACTTCTAAGTGAGAGCAGTTGAAAACTTGTCTCCTTCCACTTTAAGTGCAGTTTGCTGTTAGTCCGTGTAAACCTGGTGCCTAAACCACATGTCAGAACCAGAGGCCATTATGTCTGCATCATTTAGCAGCCACTTCAGGCTTCCCAAAGAGAAACCTTTTGCAAGTCCTAAAGGATAATTCAGTTCACAAAGTTTATTTCTACCGGGTGTATTTCCCATCAGTGTGGCTCACTCTGTCTCTATGATTATACTAACTTCCATTGTAGAGATTAATAGAAAAATCATCATATGAATCATTTTAAATTAGTTTTTTTTTTTTGTTTTTTTTTTTTGTTTTTTTGGAGTTTGTTTTTGTTTTGCTTTCCTCCCCATATCTGAAAGTAAAAACAAAAATGAATTTTGGTTACTGCATTAGGGATCACCATCCAGTGACGTTTGCTGTCTGACCCAATCATGTTCACCCACACACAGATATGTGCCATAAAGTCTCCCTTATTGCTTTTGGCTAGGAGAAAAACAAAATTGATCGGCTGCATGAAAATTAAAATGCAGCTCAAAAATCCCTAAAAAGTGAACTCCATTAATGCAATAACAGTGATGGAGAGAAAACACAACCTCGCCACTGGGGTTATAAATATAGTTAAGAGTGAGATTGGAGCAAACGCCCGAGCAAACAGAGCTGCATTACTTGCTGAAAGTGAAGCTTGACAGTTTATGTCACTTCCTGTTATCACTAAATGCTGCACTGCACAAACTTCTTGTTGTGGTGTACTGTGAGTGGACCCTTTTCAGTTCTAAAGACTGTTGGTGTGAAGTGGAACAAAATGAAACAACCTCAGTTATTAAAATGGTAAATGGATTGTACTTATATAGCACTTTCCTCCTCAATTTGAACACTCAGAACTCTGTCTTACTACAAGCCTCACTCATCCACTCACACCTTTTTTCTGTGCTTAAGTGCTTTGTCTAACATTCACACACTCGCACTCCAATGAATGCATCGAGAGAAACTTGTGGCTCAGTATCTTGCCCAAGTATACTTTGACATGCACACTAGGAGAGCCTGAGATCAAACCGCAGACATTCCAATTAGTAGAGGACCTGCTCTACCTCCTGAGCCTGCAAGTTAACTGCAAGTTCCCCAACTGAAGTCTTAAGTGTCTTTTTCTTCCTCGAATTATTTTCCCTTCTTTTTCTCCCCTCTTGTAACCGGTCTTGTAACCTGTCCTCATTTTTGTCGTCCTCTCTCGCCTCTGGCTTCTTTCTGTCCTTCATTCTTTGCCCTCATTTCCTCTTCTCAGGTGTTTCCTCTTTTCTTGCCTCTCCTGTTTGTTAATCCTCTCCTCTATACTCCTCTGCTATATCAAGATTTACTTCTCACATTTCTTCCTATTTCCACCTCCTGTTCTCTCTTTCTTCTTTCCTTTGTTCCTCTACTTGTCTTCTTGCCATCTTTCAACCAATTCCATCTCATCTCCTCTCTAGCCTCTTTTCCCCACCCCTCATTTAACATCTTTCCCCTCACTGTTTTTTTCTCTTCACCCTCTTGCCTTTTGCTCCTCAGAATTAGAATAAGTTATCCTGTTTATATTTCCATTGATTCTTGTAAAGGGAGCCAGCACTTTTAAACATCTGTCATGACAAGAGATACCGCAACATTTAAAACCGTAGCAAGTTCATTTTGAAATCGTCAGATGTTTCTGGGTGAAATAGCATTGCATAATTACCAATAGCAGCAAGGCCTATATCAATATTGACTGACCAGTTTGGAACTGTTATCAATGTAATACTTGTGCCCCGCTGAGTACCCATCCCTACTTCAGATGGACTATAATGAGGACTTAGATGTTGCGGATGTTAAGATGCAAACACAGCACAGCACCTAAATGCCACGTTGAGTCTTAGTGTGGACATTATGTCATCAGCACTTTAAAACAAACAAAAAAACAATCAGGCCAAAGCAGCTGTTTGAGTGACGCCAAATGACTCCATACCTCTTTTTATCCTGTCCCCCTTTTCTCCACTTCCTGCTCTCTCCTCTTTCGTTCTTTACTCTCTCTGCTGTCAGTCTGTTGCAGCTATAAATAGAGCAGCTACTGGCACACACTCTGAATCCACACACACACACTAAAATCACACATTTTTTTTCCTCTGCAGAGCTCAGCTTCCTCTGCATTTTTTTTCTTTCATCCCTCTTTTCTTCTTAACACCTTTCTGCTCTCTTCTCTCTGGCTCCACTTAGCAATGTTATAATGACAGTAGACTTCAAGAGATTTCTTTTTTCACATCATAAACAATGTTTTAATGAGCTCAGATAAACATGTATTAGAGTTGGCGGTCATTTTGTCCAGGTATTCAAACACTAAATATGCAAAGGTACTGATAGCACAATGTACTTTTACATTGTCTCATGTAGATAAATCCAGTGATTATTTTGTCATTGATAAAACCTGTCTCAGTTACCCAGAAGAAAATGCAGCTGCTCCAAACTTCAAAATCACTATAAATAAATAATTAGAAAAGCACACATCAGAAAAGCTCAAAACAACAGAATTTGACATTTTTACATCCATAATAATGTTTGCCAGTCAACTAATACTTCCTGCTCTACTTAGATTTACTGTTGAGTGATCTACAACAAAACATCCCATTTAATAAGCTCATCATATATTTTGTATCTTCATTTGGAAAGTATCAACAGCTGTCAAATAAATGCTGTGAAAACAAGCACGATATTGGTATCTTAAATACTATGAAGTATAGTATTTAACAGAACAGTAACAGAAATTACTCTTATACCAGCATCTCCAGCTGGTAGTGAAATAAAAAGCATTCTCAATGCTCCAAAACAGACTGTGTATAATTTGAGGGAAATTAATTGCCAACTAATATTAACTACTAACTAGTGAAGGGCAGCTTTCAGCTCTTGATTTAGGTGTTCAGCCTGGCCATTAGTCTGGAGATGGAAACCAGAGGACATGCTTTTGAGCGCCCAAAGCAGCACAAAATGCTTTCCAAACCTGTGAGGTGAATTAACCGATCAGAGCCTGTGTTGGAGGGTACACCATGAAGCCAGAACACATGTTGAGCAAGGATTTCTGCAGTCTGGAATGCTGTTGAAAATTGCTACTTTGGCAAATACAACAGCATTGCCATAAGAAGGTGGTAGGCCAGACACAAAATCCAAAGCTATGTGACCAAGGTCATGAAAGCACAGGAAGAGATCCAAGTAAATCTGAGGATGGTGAAGGAAAAGATTTATTTCATTCATAGACTGGGCAAGCTGAGACATATGAACAAGCATTTATTTTCCAAAGTGGACCACCAAAAAGTTTGTTTAAGGAGACTGATTATACTGTGTGTGCCAAGGTGACTTTGGCTGTGCAATAGCTGATAATGGATGGACGCTATACATACTGTACACTGGGGGACCTGCCTCTGGGCTCAGGTTCATGCTCCAGTGCTTGGTGAATCGTGCACTCAATTTCCCATGTAAGGATTCCAACTATACAAGCTGGTGACAGGATTGGCTCAGGCTCTTCTGGGCTTTCTGCAGGTGAGAATTGTCTAAGCTTGGTGGGCATGTAGCAGACTGGATGTAGGCTAGATTTTTATGGTCCATCCAAATAACAAAGGCATGTTCAGCTCCTTCTAGCCAGTGTCTTCACTCCTCAAGGGCTAGCTTAACTGCCAACAGCTCTGTTATACTCTCTCATAGTTTTTTTCCCCTGGGGAGACGGCAAGAGTACAGTATAAGACACACGGATGCAATTTATTGTCAAGGATTTGTGAAAGGACTACATCTACCCCAAAACTGAAGGCACAAACCTCCACTATAAACTGACGAGTGGGGTCCGGGTGGACTGGAGCAGAGGTGAATCACTCCTTCAGTGCGGTCAAAGCTTGTTTTGCAGCAGAATAACAGGAGTAAGGTATTTTTGACAAGGAGTTAGTGGTGCTACTATTTCATTGTAGTCTGATGGATTTCTGGTAAAAGTTTGCGAATTCAAGAAACCTTTGTAGGTGTTTGTGGTTCACAGGTTGAGGCAACTCAGCCATAGCTTTTAGCTTCTCCAGATCTGCCTTCACCTGCCCATTCTTAATGATATAACCAAGGAAGCATAAAGAAGACACATGAAATCTACATTTTTCATCTTTTAGAGTTTGTTTTCCAGATGTTTTAGTACCTGGCAAACATGGTGTAGATGCTCCTCAAGGTTATAAGAGAACAATCAAGATGTCATCCATATAGATGAAGATGAATCTGTTCAGCCAGTCACATAGCACATCATTTACCAAAGCCTGAAACACAGCAAGTGCATTAGTCAGTCCAAAAGGCATTACCAGACACTGGAAATGCCCAAGGAAGTGTGTTGAAAGCCATCTTCCACTTGTCTCCCTCCATAATCCGGGTTTTGTTCTTCAACAAAAAAACAAACAAACTAGGATACCAGGAAGGATAATAGTCAAATAATTCCAGCAGCGAGTGATTCAGAGATGCTGTTTTCCATAGCATCCTTTTTGGAACATGGCAAGCTGTAAAGGCAACTAGTGGTGTGAGTGGAACCAGGGAGGATGTCTATGGCCCAGACATATGGCTGGTATAGAGGGAGAGAAAGGACAACCTTTACAAAAAACTTTAGCTAAGTCATGATACTCAGGAGGGACTGTGGACAAATCTGGAGGCTCAAAGTGACGTTCTGTTGCCTCCTTGTGACTTGATGGCAAGACTGACTGCTGAATGCTGAAATGTACTCCAGCTGGTGTGTTTTCCTTTGGCCTAATCAGTGTCTAAGTTGTGTTTTGTTTGCCAGGGGTGGCCAAGAGCTATGGGTGTACCAGGTGCTTCAAACACAAAAATCTCAATGTCCTCATCATGATTGCCAGATATGAGAGATACAGGTTTAATGAGTGACTTGTGCTGTGACTTTACCATTTAGTGCTGAGGCCTTTACTATAAGGTAACGATCTTGTGTTGTTGCTTTAACAATCTGAATAAGGTAACTTCTGCACAACAGCTGGTATCTGGATAGCTGTGGGATGGCATTTATTATATGGGGAAGAGATTTTGCACAGTTTAAACACGTTAATCTCTGCAAACTAAAAGCCTGCGTGATTTTTGTTTTCATTTTTTGCACTTTTTGAGCTTGCTTGTAGCTTGCTTGCACGTCCACTCACTCTCTCTCAATTCATTGTATTTATACTCAAACTATGCACTGAGGTATTTTGAGATGTAGTGTATTTGGTAAGGGTAAGGAACTGTGTTTACCTTCTTCCGCTTTATCCTGACCAGGAAATGAAAGTCGAACACGCCAGCCAGAGGCACGCTGGGAAATGGAGTGCAGCTCAGCTCTTTTTCCCTGTAGGCAATTAGCTATTTTTATAGATACAGAGACTAAATACTCAAATCAATCAGTGTCATCTCTTGATGAAAGTTCATTTTTTTATTTGATCATTCAAACTGTGACAAAACACCTCTTAAAGCTTTGTTGTCCCAACCAGTGTCTGCCGCCTTTCTGTGGAAATCTACAGAATAATCTGCAACATTGATTGCCCCTGCCACATCTTCAGCAGCCA
Organism: Cichlasoma orientale; assembly: GCA_034780415.1. Taxonomy (NCBI): domain Eukaryota; kingdom Metazoa; phylum Chordata; class Actinopteri; order Cichliformes; family Cichlidae; genus Cichlasoma; species Cichlasoma orientale. Next base: position 348,970 of record JAVDPK010000690.1, read on the forward strand.
ATTGGAAGGATCATCGGGAATCAATGAATGATCAAAGGCTAGTGTGAATTTCCGCAGGCCAAGTGCAAGTACGATCTTTATTTTTAAGAAGTATAGCCTGTTCACACTTTAATACCCTTCCCTGCAACAAGTTGACCAAGTATGTGATCTTATCTTGATCTCAAGAGTATGAATGAGTAAGTCGACCAAACAAGATTGCGCTGGAGCAGGAACCCCTGACACTGGCAAGAGTTGACTGTATTAAATGATTCATTATAATCTGCATCACACTGCCAGGATATTACAGCTGCTCCTGAGATGCCTGTTTCTGCTCAGAGAATGCTCTTAGGGCTTGATTATGATTTCCTAGAAGGATTCCTTGATTTGTAAGCTCTTTGTACTGAATCAGTGTTCCTGAGTCCATGTCGTGGCAGAATTGTTCTGTTGCAATTAGCGTAAAAGAACAGGTAAGAATTTGCAGCTTTTTGGTTGCTGATACTGATATTCAAACAGTGGTTTTCAAGTCTTTTTATAGGATTGAGTTCAAGGTCGTATGATAGGTAAGAGTTCAGTGTTCTCACAGGTTGCAGACACTGGGTGATTGCTGTTACTTTCACGGGTGAAATTGCAGGACAGATGTAGTTACAGGGAATGATTCAGTTTTTCTCCACCGGCTCTGGTGCAGTTAAGGGCTCTCCAAATCCAAAGATGAGTATTTCTTTGTGGCAGGTACAACAGGACAGAATCAGTGAAAGGTTAGGAGGGCAGTTTAGGTAAGTACAGAGCATGGGTCAACAGGTCAATGGGTCAACAAGCTAACAAACCCAAAACTACCTCAGAATCCAGCAAGGAGAAGAGAACCAGGGTTATATACTGCTGGAGATGGTTGATTAGAATCTTGTGTGTTGGTGGAAACTGGGGCAGCACATCTACTTTTGGGAGGGGTAAGCAGAGTTAATACTCAGGTTCACACACACACACACACACACACACACACACACACACACACAATAGCGAGAGGAGAGACAGAGCAGGTAGAGGAGACGAGAAGAAGGCAGGTCAGAACCTGAGTACAGGGGGGACCATGGCACTGTCACTTGCACAAGTGCTAATAACACTGAAGAAGTTATTACCACCTGTACCAGATGAGATCCCCAAATGACCACAATATTGATATGAAATATTAATGCTTGGAGGAACATATCGTTCCCTGTGGGTCTACCAGTTAAGTAGGGAATTCCAAAACATTTATTTCATGGATATTCCATATCATACCATCCAAAATGTTGCAACTGAGGAAGAAAACAAAACAAAAACTCTGCACCTCCAAAGCACTCTAAACCGCTCCGAGCAGAGTGTTTTCAGATGAGTGCCTGGGGCTTTCAGCTGACAAAAACACTTAGATTTACATGCCCCTTGACATAAAAATAACTGGATGCAGCAAAATACAGGCTCCAGCATGAACTTCCCATAAGCACACAAAGCAAAAAGTGATCTAACTTGTGATCAGATAGTATTTTGCACGGATTAACGTTAGTGAGCAAGCAAGGTTAGGTTGAATAAAGTGGCTGACGTTATGTATTCCAAAATAGTGCCTACTACCGTAGGCAGTTAGCAAATTTGTTTATGTTAGCAGGACAAAAGCAGCTGAAATTAACAAGAAAAGCAGTTTTATCACATGAAGCCTGCCTGGCCAAAGAAGAATGTGACCTCTAAACAAGCTAGGGTCAACATCATGGGGAGACCTTTGTTTGGTTCTGGGAATCAAAACTGGCCACGCAGTTCTTCAACAACCATACTGTATATTCTATGAGAATATACCACCTTTTTCTTCTTAGAATAAAATAGCCACACAGAAGTCTCATATAGGACATTGTCAAACAGTGTTCTGACTTATCTTGTACATAACTACTGTAAGTAGCTGAAAGACACCCGTATAAAGAATGTGCTTCTAGAAAAACAATGCATAAGCCTTTTTCCATTTATCACTTTATGGTATTTGTAAAGGAAGAATGTACTGTACATTCTCAATGCACATTCTTCCTTATATTTTGGCCTATGAGTACATACATTTTGTTTTGTTTTGGAACAAGTCAAAGCTGATACAGTGTTGTGGAAATGAAATGAGATGAGACATAAAACTAAACTAAACTTGTAAGTTTGGAAGATTAGCTCCATGTGGTCTATAGCTGAAATGCTTCCAAAAAAATGTGGTCAAACTTTGCTAACTCTGGGGCACTGAAACTGAGAATGCTGCTTAAAATTATTGGATGGCTCTAGTTTTCATGATGTGCTGCATGGTCAGTTCTAAGACCAATTTTTTTTTAATTGAAAGCAGAAATGATTAAAATACATTTTGACTCCTGAATTTTGGCAAAACGTCTCCAAATGACGATCGGTGCCAATTTTGAGACGGCCAGTCTTCCTAAACTGTTCTGCTAATTTTGATGAAACTGGGTTTGTGTGAATTGGAAACTTATCAAGTATGAAAGGCAATTAGCAAATTTCAAATCTTATGATATTACCTCTGTTTGACCTTTTGACCTCTACTTGGACCTTGGATTTGACCTTCCTAGTAGCAGGAAATCTGCAGTGTAGAGTAATGTCATGTATTTTAAAGTATATTAAAATATTGCACATTTTTTTGACAGTATGCTGTTGACAGTACTGTGACTCATAAAACCTGCACTAATGAAATGCATGACTTGTGCTCCTTCTCTAATTTCGCCCTACATTGTTAAATAATTTTAGTTGTGGAGGCATCAATAAACAAACATGTAACCAAGTGATGAAACCAATGTATAACAGTACAGTGCAGTTTTTCTTTGGACACGTTTTTCACTCATTTTGAGTCAAGTCCTTGTACCTGAATTTATGTTTTGTTTGTTTCATATCTTGACACTGACCTATGAATCATTCAAGCATAAAAATGGAAACTAACTCAAAGTATGAGCCAGTGTTGTGTTTTCGCGCATGGCGATGGTATCTTCAGGTACTTTAGGTCTCAGTGGAAGGGTGGCTGTCAAAACACACTGCCAACGCAATAAAGAATACCTGGATAGAAAAACCACACAATGGGAGTGAAATGAAGGGAGGGATCATCTTGACAGAGAACAGAACAAAAGGCAGGCAACATCCAAAGAAGAGCTTTGAATGTCCTTCAAGAAGCCTCGAGAACTATTCCTGAAGACTGCTTAAAGAAACGACAGGAAAGCTGCCTCAGAGAGTTCAGGCTGTGCTGGAGAATAAAGGTGGTCACAAAATATAGACTTTCAAGCTTGTTCATATTTGATTTATACAACTTATCGCGCATAAGCTGAATCATAAATGTAAATCAGACACCTTTCACGCAGGAGACAAGTTCTGTCTTATTCAATTTTATTTGCTGTTAGAGTAAAACTACTCAAAACTACTCAGATTTATCCTATTTTGGATATGGGTTAAAAGTTCCCCTTTTAATATGAATCACCTGTTTGAAAGCTCTTTTCAAAATCAGCAGGAGATTACTTGTGCATTGTAGTCTGTGTTTATATCCAAATGATGAACTGAAGGAATTTTTAACATGTTGCTAAAAATCAGGCTTATGCCAGTGCGTAAAAATTCCCTATATTTGGTTCAAACATTTGACACCTCCTGGGTGAGGCATGTCAAATTGAGAGGAGACCATGGGGCAGATCTAGGACTTGCTGGAGAGATTATGTCTCTCTGTGTACCACCAGAATAGCTGGAGGAGGTGGCTGGGGAGAGGGAGGTCTGGGCATATCTGCCTAGACTGCTGCCCCCATGACCCAGACCTAGATAAGCTAAGATGGATGGAGATCTGTAAAATAAAAAAAACATCTTTATAAGTCTGACAAATAGAGTGCCTATGCATATTTGTGCCTCTGTGTGTATACACACACAATTTAAGTTGTGTTAATAAAAATATTAATATAAAAAAATAATAATAAGTTGTGTTATCTACACTGGGTTTTATGTACAAGTACCTTAAAGACTGTTAAGTGTCATCTATATAAAGAAAGTCACAAAAGACCAAAGATCAGCATTGCTCTATGCCTGCAAATATAGTAAGAGGTATTTGTTGTAAATGATGTAACTACAGTGATGCTATTGTGATTAGACTGCGTGTCATCACACTGATCCAGGATCTATGGACAGAGTATTTTTAGCTCATTAATTCACTGTATTGAGGCTGTTAATCGTCTGTCTGCACTAACAAGCAATAAAAAGTCAGTTTCACTCCAGCTGGCATCGGAGCAATCAGCATGTGGGAGGACTGTGTCGTGGGACAGAGAGGGGGAGGGATGGATGATGGAGCAGGTGGGACTGAAAGAGAGAATCAGAGTGTAAAATCTGCTGATGAATGATGTATAGATGTTTAATTTAGCTTAGAACCAGGTGGGGACAAAAGACAGCTAAATAAGAAATCTATACAAAACTAGTATAAAACACATAGTAATGAAATTGTGCTGTCTGAAAGATAAAGAAGTACTAGGAATTCCAAATTATGTTTTACATTGTTTATTTGATGCTGAACAGTCTTTTCAGCTGTACCACAAAAACATTCAATATAGAAAAATTAAACACTAAATTTAGATTATTTTTTAACTGTGAACAGAGTCTGATTACTAGGGCTAAACTCTGCATTCTGCTCTGCAGTCACAAAGTTTCCTCATTTTTGACTAAGCTGTTCACATGTCAGCTCATCTGCTGCATAAAGGTGCTGCCTAAACCCATTTATGTAATCCAGGAGATTCATAGGTGGCTCAGCCTCTTGCAAACCTGCTTGCAGTACTGCAAGTGCCCACGCACAATTTGCCGAAAGACAAGATTGCTTGAACCCATGCTCTCCTGAATAACCTTCCTAGCAGACAAAAAGAGCCATAACAACCCAACTTCTCAGTCTCGACCCAGTTCTGTACAGTAGACACATAACAAAGACTTGTGCATCTGATAAAACCACTCCAATAAACCTTGACTTTGTGCATCGTATGCGGAAGTCCAATGATGTTTAATGGTCAACTGCTTCATAATATACAAGATGTGAAGTTAGAGCCCTGATCATTCTGCACTACCAAACGGATGCCAAAAATGTAGATAAACTGGGTCAGTGCCTTTACCACAGATCGGTTCATCATTACTGAACATAGTGGATACCTTGTGCTCTAACACATTAGAGTCAACAATTATATGCTTCGAGCCTTAGATCAAGGAAGAGGGCCCACACAATCTGTGATTAAATGGTTGAATGGCTTGCCGACTACTGGTATTGGCACAAGGGGACCAGGTTTAATTTTCTGGCTTATCTGTGAGTAAGAACCACATCACAAAACAGGCACCACCACCTTAATAATGGGGTAAGCTACAAAGCTGTTGTCATAGGGCACCCACTTCCTTACTAGCAGCTTCCCCTGAAGAAAATATCCCTGATCAGCACCGCTGGAGGTGAGTCTCATTTAGTACAACTGCGAGCATGTGACTTTCCGCATGCTGGAACCACTTATGAATGCTCATTTGTGCTACTGCCAAGCTACGCTGAGGGGTATGGCATCAAAGTAACCCCAGGAGAAGTTGGCTCATCAAGCCAAACTTTACTGCTGGCCTGATCATTACCAAGGATTACAGATACCCCTTCAACAGACAGTGCATGTCACACTCCCATGCGTACATCCCATTGTACTAGCTTTGAACCAAGCCATAGTTTATGGATAGAACTGGGCAGCACTTGCACACCCATGTCATCCAAATAGTGCTGTCTAAGTTAGACTTTGATGCAAATGGCAACGCAGATTGTAATACAAAAGAATGCTTAGAACTTGTGTCCCGGAAGATCTTAATTGGCACCTTTATGTGATTGTCGCACATGAACACCCAGTCCTTAGAGATGAAAGGTCTGAAGTCATCATAATTGGCCATTTCTCCTGGGACATAATTAGGCTCCTCACAGTGGGAAGCACTAGAGTAGAACAACACTGGAGAAGCAGCACCTTTACCCTGCCATTCCCTTAAATACCTTAAGACTTAGACTTCAGGACAGGGCACTCACTCCTCCAATTGCCTATCCCATGGCACTAATGGGAAGACTGTGCTGGATCAAATGCAGGATGCAGATGTTTTGCCATACTGGAAGTTGGTGCCTTATCAGACTGCCAGATACCTTTTCCCATCTGACCAGGGATGGCTCTTGTGTGTCAATACATAATCATCAGCAAAAATGGGTGTTTCAAGAACATTAGTGATTTTCTCTTCACTCAGATAAATTGCAGTGAACTCTAGTACTGAATTCTTAAGTTGTTCTAAGACAATTAAATCACAATGATGTTCAAAAGCATTCACAGTTGGCGCAGAGCACCACCAATTGAAACGAGTCAGCAAATCCTGAGCAAATTCCACATTAGCTTGCTTCTTGTCAAGAATGGGAGGGGCGCCTGGGTGGCTCAGGCGACCACATTCATATGCCGCTTTGCGGTGCGGGCACCGTGAGTTCAAATCCCAGCTTGTCACCAATTTGCCTTGTTTCTAACCCTGTATCCTTCCCCCATTTCCTGTCTATCTACACTGCCGACAAAAGCCCCTATGGCCAAAAAAAGAATGGGAGCGCTGGGGATACTCCCTCTCAGTTTCATTTGTGTTTTAGCCTTTCCAAAGCTATTAGCTTAACTCTTTCACTCTCCAACTGCAACAAAAGCAACTTCTCCTGCTGTTCTCCTTTCCCCAGTATGCTCTAGCCCCAGTGTTTATTCTTGCTTCAGGTTTCTGTAATTGAGGTTTTCAGTTTCCTTTTGTATTTTATGTTTCATCTTTGGTCTCCAGTTATCAGCTAAGTAAATGACTCCCTTTTAGTTCACCACAGTGTTCAGTGACAATTATGGCCATCACTTTAATGCATGGGCTTCGGCTGCAGGTCTACAATGAACCAGGGGTCTCAGGAGACATGAGCTTAATTTTTGATGATGACAGGGCTCTCCTTTATCACACAAAAAGCTCAACACATTTTTACTGGAGGGAAGCCTAAAAACTATGTCTGTAACTTTACTCATGGCGCTTTTTTAAGTTTTTCTAAAACATTTATTACTTTCTGCTGGCATGCCACAATAAAGCTTTGTCTGACACATAGTTTATTTATTTATTTTTAGAGCTGTACAACCCACTCTCACACCCCTTCTCTCTGATAAACTCCAGAACAGTCACAAACACACCTGCTCTGAGACTCGCTCTCCCACTGCTGCACACCTCTTCAGAGTTCTCTCTCTGAACTTTCACCCATCAGTCACATCACACCATATACACAAGAGAAGAGACTAAAAAATATTAACTCTTAAAGATCAATTACGAGTTCTCATGAACCATGCCAGACATACTTTGGGAAAAACGAGGGACTATGTGATGCATTCGGGTGCACTTTGTAAATTTTGAAACCTCCATCAGATTGTGATGGGCTTTCCTACTTTCTGAAAATCGCCCTGATGTAACTGAAAATGAATTGTGAACGTGAAGAGAAAGTAAGTTATGGATAGAAGGTAAGAAATGAAGGTGTGCTGGTTCAACTTTACAGATGTGGTTTTTATAATGAAGAGGTCTGTGACTGCTCACGGATGAAGTGAATAGCTTTGTGTGCCACAGAGGATTTTTTTTTCCTTCTTGTAATACCGCAAGCCACCACTGGGAAGAAATAACAGTGAACGAAAGCAGTGTGACTTGCTCTAATATTGCATAAACCTGCAGCAAGTGTAGGAAGAAGCACTTCCTTAAGAACAAAATAAAACAAGGGTGAAATTGAGTGATTTTAACCACATTTTAAGGACCAATCATCAGATTCTACAAGTATTGACTACAAAAGCTAAAAATGGGAGATTCTTCTGCAAAGTGAATAGCTGTTGGGCTTTGTTCTGTAACATCCATCAACTCTGTTCTGACAGCATTTTTATTTTTGCTACTTGGGAAAAAGTTGTTTGCTCCAGTGAGAGGCTAGGTTGCATGAGATAAAGCAAAAACAAGCAGGAATGGAACAACTTCATCAATGACACCTGGTAGGTGTTTTCCATGCATGATGGACTTAACCTTATCTAAAGGAAAACTTGCTGAACAATCACAGGTCAGAGCATCTAACAGCCTCATAATACACTAGAACATCATCTCAAGCCTAAAGATATGCATATTGTCGAAATTCTTTCTTGTTGGATGCCAGATGAATAAAATAAAGGAGTTGTTCCTTCAGGGGTACTGCATTTTGGAATGCTTTGTTACTGAATTTTTACACATCTGTAAAAATGCATCTGCATACTGGCATCAGAAAATGTCATCTTAAGTGCAGATTGTAGTCAACAAGGCTAATATCGCCTGATACCAGTGGTCAACCTGTGTATTGGTTTAGATTCAACTCTTCTCTGGATGGAGTCTGTCTCAGTGTCTTCTGTCTCTTCACAGAAGTCTGATTTTGGACATGGTTTTACAATGGCTTTGGAATGTGGAACACATCCTTTGCAGGAACCTTGATCTTCTATTTGATAGCTGATAGTGGTTCTTTCTTTTTGGCTCAATGTTTGCACTCTTTGTCCTGCTGAATGAATGAGTAAATCATTCTCTGATGGAGAATAATATGAAAGTGCAGCTAAACTAACATGTCCACAGTCACTAAAAATGTACATAATGTGAAATATGTATAGTAATAATCTTTCACTGTCCTGTGCAGATCCGTTGGACTAAGACTGCTGGTGGAGCATCAGACCGTGACTCCTCACTGCATAACGAAACTCTGAGGATCGAAAGCATCAACCGACACCAGGGAGGGCGCTACTACTGCAAGGCTGAGAATGGATTGGGATCCCCCGCTATCCGCTCCATACGAGTAGATGTCTACTGTAAGAACACAAACCACAGCACATACAAATTCTGAAATTGTGGACAAAAACCTTTATTTGGATAATATCACTGATAGCCAGGCGGCTGAAGTTTTTTTTTTTTTTCTGTGTAAGCCTTGTTCTGTCGGGGTGACGAAACCTGGTTATAGCAGGATGAATATATTAGTTTAAATGAATCAACAGCACCAAATCATACTGTCAGAATCATTGAAACACAGCCGAGGAGGAGGAGTAGCAGCAATCTTCCACTCCAGCTTATTTATCAACCAATGACCCAGATAGAATTTGAATTCACTTGAAAGCCTGACTCTTGCCTTGTCTGTCCTAATTGGAAAACTCGAAAAACAGTTTTATTTGTTGTTATCTATTATCCACCTGGCCCTTATTTAGAGTTTCTATCTATTGGCTGTTTGGCTTCTCTCAAAATCTAAATGAGCCTACCCACCACTTTAATCACACTCTAGATCGTGTTATGACATATGGCATAGACACATTTAACAGTATTCCCTGAAAGCCCTCTCTTGTCTGATTATTTCTTAACATTTAAATTTACAATAATGAATTACACAGCAGTGGGAAGTCATTTCAATTACAGCAGAAGTCTTTCTGAAAGCGCTGTAACTAAGTTTAAGGATATGATTCCTCCACTGTTATCTTCAATGCCATGTGCCAACACAATGCAGAGCACCTACCTAAACTCTACTCCCACTCCTGTTTTCCAAAAAAGAATTTCAAATATCGACAAGTAGCTTAACAAATAAAAAGCCATTCAGCTGAATATGATCAGGTACAAGCAAAATATAAAGAAATGAGGAGATGCTCAGGACTTTTGCACAATATTGTACACACTGTATGTTAAAAATGCCTTTCTTCCTTTTTTTAAAAAAAAAAATACATTACCATAATCTGTATTATTTTAAAAGTCAAGCAAGAAAAATGGTCAAAAAAGCAGATTATTTTGTATTAGGCAAAAACAAAAAACAAAACAAAAAAAAAGGAACTTTTCATCACGCTAATTAAAGAAAAGCTCTTTAGCTTACACATGCCATAAATTTGCTCTTCTTATCTGAGCGTTGTAGTGTTTTTGTTAATGGTCCTGTTCTGAGGTGCAGACTAGCTGATAAATGTCTGGATTAAAGAGCAATCTGTATCTTCCTGCTGATGGTATTAAAAGCTCCTCCTGACCTACATGTCTCCTCATCACATGTGTTGATGCTTTCTGTTGCTAATCGTGTGACTCGTGGCTTGAGCATATCTGGGTGAAGCAATGTATAAAACGCTTTTCGGCAGCTGTGGCTGAGGTGCACTACAGTGAGCTGGCTCGCAGTATCTCACAGGAACCGTAAGAACGGAGGATATTTCATCTTCATGTTCATTGTTCCAGCTGCTATGTGGTTAAAAACCCAGTAATCTCAGTAGAAGAAGCAGCATCCTCTGGGTGTTTTAGTATGATGATTTCCTTCTTGTAATGTTTCCTCCAAAATAACAAAAAGAAGGAGAAAAGAATACCTGTATGCTGAGTGTTGTTGTATAAAAGCCATAATATCCTGGAGGATGTTTCTTACTGGGATTACAGGGATTTAAGTGGTACCTCAACGCATCGCAGCTGAGTGCTGCCTTTAAGGCACAGAGGCTTTTACACAAAGTTGACTGCAGCAAGAGGCCAGATGAATGATTTCCTTCACCACACCTTAACCTGCAGCCAGTACAGCATCACTGTGCGGGCTGCATTATGAGAGTTCGCAGGTTGTGGTAGCAGATTGTTTTGGCCTGTGTGTAACTGCATTGGCCATTTTTTAGAGTTTGACGTTGCTCTGTGTGAAGTGGATTAGTAACCATTAGCCCTTCTGCCTGTGGCAACTCTTCATAACCACACTCATTAAGACTGTGGAGCACAATTGGCCAGCTGCAGTCAGCTGATCGGGGAGCTTGCTGTGTTTCCATACACTTTAAAAGCCCTGGGCTCTGCAGTAATTATCCCAACCACAGGAAAACTGACCCCACTGTTTGGAAAATAGGAGAAACTGTAAATTCAGACTCCACAGAAGGAAACAAACTGCCTCTGCAGGGATTCAATGAGGATCTGCAGGGCTGCATATATTCAGAAAGTAAATAAATTCAGTGGGTAGTAAATGGCTGTACAGTGAAGTGGCCTTCAGGCTCTGATGACTGATATTGTACTTAGTTACACATTTTAGTCTGTTAGTATTTGAGATGCTTAAAGGGACAGTGAGCTGACTTCTTGGTGTGGCACACTGAGACCTTTAAGTAAAGCTAACACTGAGTTTTGGCCTGGTTTGGATCATGTGACCACAAGAGAAATCTGGTTCTGCATGTCCTTATATAGATAAAACAGTGACAGTGCTCAATATCACTTACATATGCACAAAGTTTGCACAAAGATTATGCAGAATTGTGATTTTCTTGTAATGTGAATGTGACTGTAAATGCTGCCCTGACTACATGTGGGGAAACAGATGTACTGTAATCTGTTTACTAAACTGGAGGAGCTTTTTCCAGCTAAATGACCAAACTCCATTCAAATAGCTGCTTACTTAATGTTAGCTTGCATGTAGGTGAACACTAACGATGAATCATAATGCCTCGTCTTTAATATATTTTACCTGTCTCCCTTCCTCCTCTTCTTTCTTCTTCTTCCTCATCCCCTCACTTCTCTTCTTCCTCTTCATCTTTCTCCAAATGTTCAACCTGTTTTCTCCCTCTACTCCTGCTCCTCTCCTCCTCATCGCTTTTTATGCTCTGTCACTATTTACTTCCTCCACCTCTCCTTCCGCCCCCCTCCTCTTCTTCTAACCCCTTCTCATCCTCCCTCCTGCTCTTCCTTCGCTTCCTCCACCTCTCCTTCCGCTCCCTTCTCCTCTCCTCTTCCTCAGACCTGGATGACCCAATAATAACAGTGCATCAGAGTGTCGGTGAAGCAAAAGAGCAGTTCTACTTTGAGCGGACAGTGTTCCTTCGCTGCGTGGCCAACTCCAACCCCCCTGTCCACTACACCTGGAGGAGAGGCAGGGAGGTGCTGTCGCAGGGCTCAGACACTGGGGTGGAGATCTATGAGCCATTCTTCACACAGGTGAGGAGACACATTTTGATTTACTTTTGTATTTTGGTTTTAAACTTTAGTTCATGGATTGCAGCCCCGACGTTCTCCTGAAGCTGTTTCCTTGATATCGTCATCATGTTAATATCATTCTTATTTAGGATATTTCGGGTTAGATTTTAGCCAGTTTAGACGTTTTGCTGTTACACTTTGGGATTTTGTTCATCTCATTGTGCTGTTTTTTTTAGGATCTTTGCAGGGAACATGGCAAAAGCGCCGAATTACCTTCATCTGAAGACAAATTGTTTTGATTGTCAAATGATTAACACCCAGGTCTTCAGAAACGCCTGCGTAGCTTTGTGCTTCTTAATAAGGTTCTGAGAAAGTTGTTGTGATTGAGACATGGTTCACACCAATCAGCCTTTCACTGAGGACAAAGCATGATCAGTGGACTGGTTCTTATATAGCGCAGGTGACCTGCTCTTTATACCACACGCCTCATTTGCGCGAGCACTTTTTTCTACACCTGAGTGCTTTCTATCTAACATTCACAGTCCAGTGAACACATCAGAGAGCAACTTGGGGTTCAGTCTCTTGCCCAAGGATACTTTGGCATGCAGACTAGAGCAGCCAGGAATCAAACCACCGACCTTCCGATTAGTAGATGACCTGCTCTGCCTCCTGAGCTGAAGCCTAGTTTCAGTTTAACACAGTATGATTTGATGGATTTTTTTTAACCTCTCAGCTGTGCCCAAATTACGCACGAACACTCGAGCGCCGCACAGATGCAAACTTTACAATATTACTTTCCTAAACTGCGTCTTCTACAGCTTCTGTTTTGTCTTAATAATCTGCAGCAAGAAATGTGTTTAGAAAGAAATGAACTCAGCTATAAATGCCTCTCCATATAAATTGGGACACTTTGCTGCGTGCAATATTCAGTAATTTAACTGTGAGACTACAGCAAATAATTATTCTTAATTTTCTGTTTTCGCCCTCTCCTGCTGATAGTCAACCACAGAGTTTCATCAGTAAAAGTCTTTAGTTCCAGTTTAACACAGTATGATTCCTGTGAGGGAGGCTTTTTCGTTTGCTTTCTTGTTTTTTGGGGGTTTTTTTTGTTTGTTTATTTGCTCAGCTCTCAGCTGTGGCCAAATATAGTTGAAAGTTTTTGTCCAATTTTAGCCTCACACAGACATCCAAACCATGACTGATTTTTACAACCCCCTGCTCATGAACAAAAATGTGTTTCTTGCAATGATGGGGAAAAAAAACTTTTTACTTTTTTATTATGATCCTGAACTCCAAACTCTCAGAGCCTTCACTCTCTAATGCTTCTTTTCTTCCATATTTCTGTGAACTTCAGCCTTTTCTTACGTCTTCTAAGAGCGTACTGAAAGCTTGTTTGCAAAAAGATAAAATCTTGTGTGTAAAAAAAGAAAGAAAAAAGAAAATGAATAAAAACTTTGCCAGATAAACCAGATTCTGATTCTAATTTTGAATGTAAATATTCTTTGTGAATCCTCCATTGGTGAGTTCAACAGTTGGGAAAGTCATAGTTTAAGCCTCATCCTCTGCCTCTTGAGGATTAAAAACCTCTGCAGATGGAGAGTCCAGATTTGCCTTTTTTCCCCCCTTTGGCCAAGGTTTAGATTTAATTTGGAGCAAAGGGAAGCCAGCCAATCAGGCAGCTAGTTAGCGGGCCGTGTAATACCACAGCAGAGATAACATTCACGCCAGATTTGAACGCTGTCGACTGTAATGCCTTCAGCCCAGAGCTCATGAACTGGTTAACCCCTCCCCCCTTGCATCTCATGGGCTGTAATGAGGAGCTTATCTCCTCCTCCTCTTCCTCCACAGCCAAAAAATTGGCTGCCATCTTTGCACAAACATCCCATTTAAATGTCATCTAATCTCATCTCATCTGTCCGTGAGGCGGAAGGCAGCGTGGAGGCTGCCAGAGGAGATAAGAGAGATTTGGCAGTAAGGTGGAGACAAGGGGAGGAAGAGAGGGAGGAATAGAGGAGGAAGTAGGAAAAAAAGGAAAAAGTTAGGGAGGAAAGAAAGATGAATGCGTTGTCATCCTTCAGGTTACTGTGATTATTACATTTTTTCCAGTTTAAATTCGGGATCAGAGATGTTTCCCGTAATTTGTAAAGTTGAGTCCACGACTATCTGCAAGACAAATATCAAACAGGAGAACAGATTTAGTTCATTGAGCTAGTTTTATAGATAGTTATATAATTCCTTATAATTATAAGGAATTATTTAATTTTTTAAAGTTATAAATAAAAGACCTGAACATAATTGCCAAATTAACAGAGAAATGTTTTCAGCACTTTACTCCTAGAACTAGTGCTGTGATGACGGACATGATACTGTTTTACAACAGTTATTTTATCTTTATCTGAATACCCATTCCTCCAAATTGATGGTACAGTTTCAGGTATGAAGTTATATTATGTCTGTCTGTGTTTCAGGGCGAGACAAAGATTTTGAAGCTGAAGAATCTTCGACCACAGGATTACGCTGACTACACCTGCATCTCCTCTGTCAGAAATGTCTGCGGCATCGAGGACAAGAGCGCCCACTTCACTCTGAGCAACAGGACAGGTACACACACACACACACACACACACACACACACACACACACACAAACACTTCTTGTCCTAACCCTGAAAACGAGCCAGAATCTTAAACTTTAAAGTTTTATACATAAACTGTATAAGAGTCACTGTGATGTGACTACTTTCCTTTTTGATAGTTAGGGCTGGATCAGGTGACCCTGAGCCCACCCTTAGTCACACTGCAATAGTCCTAGGCTGCTGCACTGAGTGTTTCTTCCTCACTCACCTCTTTTCACTTTCTCTGTGTTTATACACCACTCTGCATTTAATCATTATTAAACTCTCCCATACTGTTGTCCTGTCTCCCTCTGCTTTCTTCTTATCCCTTCACCCCTGGCCAGTCATGGCAGATGGCTGCCCCTCCCTGAGCCTAGTTCTGCTGGAGGTTTCTTCCTGTTAAATGGGAGTTTTTCCTTCCCACCTGTCGCCAAGTGCTTGCTCATAGGGGTCATCAGATTGTTGGGGTTTTCTCTGTAATATTGTAGCGTTTAACCCTTTATTTTATCATTAGGGTCTCTCACATTCACATTTTTGAAGCCTGAAATGACCTTATTTGGACCAGAGTATAGAATGCTAAGTTATTTGTGGATTCTGGAAAGCTTGGTTGCATCCTTGGTGCATCACATGGAGGGGTACCATGCTATTAGAATTTCACTCATCAACCCTGGAACACAAAGTCCTTGAGCAGTTAAGCACACAGCTAGTCACCTTGTTGTCACTCACATGTCACCCAGTGAGGCCGTGTGCCCCATTAATTAACTTTAAGCCATAATAAATCATAATAAAAACTAAATGGACCTTACAGTTGTAAAAAAAAAATGGATTTTTGTCTCTGGAGACCCAAATTGATTTTTGTGCCAAGCTGTAAACATGTCTTTGAGACATGAGTTGCTTTTGGGGCCAGTCCCAAGTTGTTAGCTTAATTTTTCTGTGATATAGGTTGCCACGTGGTTGTGGGGGCGGGATTTTCTACTCAGAAGTATGAGAGTACTCACAGTGTAACAGATTAATTTTTACCAGCTCTGACAGCATTGCTTTTTTTGTGTTTCGCTGCGACTGTGTGTGTGTGTGTGTGTGTGTGTGTGTGTGTGTGTGTGTGTGTGTGTGTGTGTGTGTGTGTGTGTGTG
>JAVDPK010000690.1:366282-393484 GCA_034780415.1 Cichlasoma orientale
CACTTGTGTTCAATATACTCCTCGTGGTGCATCTACTGGGTTTGTTTTATTCAGTGTTAGAGGGTGACAAGCCACTGGGCTTTGCATCCTTTGTGAAGGTTAAAAATATAACAAATCTAACATGTCAGGAGAGATACCTGGCTGGCACCCCTAAACTTGTGAAAACCGTCACAATGTAACATTTCATTTTTGAGACAAAGTTAACAAGACTTGACCAATTATTTATTTTAGTATCAAACCATACATGTTTGGCCATGTAAAAGTTGACTTTAGAAGTCTGTAATTAATCAGAAGCGTCTTTGCACCATACATAATGGTACTTTCAGCTGTTCCATTATTTCCCAAGTGGTCGGCACAGCAGATAGATTCACGTGCTTGATTTGGCACAGATGTCGTACCGGATGCCCTTCCTGATGCAACCTTACCATTAATCTGGGACTGGCACTAGGAGTACATTAGTTTGTGGCCACTCTGTGTGCCATTCCCCCTTGCCCCCGCTTGCTCTGTCTATTCTCTATTACTGGCCTGTCCAATAAAGTAAAAAAAAAAAACATGTTTGGTGGATACATAACCACAATCAAGTCCAGTTCCACAAACATCACTTCACGAAGAATGCACACTTTGGCATATCTGACTGTAATGACTCACATGGTGACAGAATTGGTCAGTGATTCTCAGGACCACCTCCAAGATGACAACCCCACTAGGGGTTAGATTCCTGGGACTTCCCACCAACAGTTAAGTCTTGCTTAACTCAAGTCTTTTGGATGAGAGGAATGTATCTTTAAAAATGTAAAAATAAATAAAAGACAGCATGTTGTCTTCAATTTCAGGCTGTTCAACCACAAGTTAATATTTGATGGAATCTTTCATAATGGATGTATCAAGCGTTCTGTAGTTTGTGGCCATGGATTCAATTCAATTCAGTTTTATTATCTAGCGCTAAATCACAACAACAGTTCCACAGGTAAAGACCCTGCAAAAAACTGAGAAAACTCCAATAATCAGGCAACCTTCTATGGGCAAGCACTTGACAACAGTGGGAAGAACAAACTCCCTTTTAAGAGAAAGAAACCTCCAGCAGAACCAGGCTCAGGGAGGTGCAGCCATCTACCTAAACGTAGTTACAGACATCCACTATAATTAAATTTATTCCCCACTGCTGTGTAATCTATTATTGTAAATTTAAATTTTATTAAGAAATGATCAGACAACAGAGGGTTTTCAGGGAATACTGTTGAATGTTCAGTTTCTATGCCATATGTCAGAACAAGATCCAGAGTGTGATTAAAGTGATGGGTTGGCCAATTGAGTCTAATAATAGATTAAATGCAATGTTAAGGCTATAATTTTCAGCATCTACATTGATGTTAAAATCACCCATTATAATTATTTTATCTGAACTCAGCACTAAATCAGTGAGGGCCAGGTGGACAATATAGATAACCTCAAATAAAACAGGTTTTGGAGTTTTCCAAAAAGGGTGGACAAAACGAAGAGTCGGGCTTTCAAATAAATTAAAACTCTGGGTCTTTGGTTAATTAATAACCTGGATTGGAAGATTGGAAGATTGCTGCTGCTCCTCCTCCTTGACCTGTGCTTCAAGCATTCTAACAGATAGTGTGACTCGGGGGTGTTGATTCATTTAAATTAACATATTCATGCTGCTGTAACCAGGTGTCTGGAAGGCAGAATAACTTAATATGTTGATCAACTATTCAATCATTTACTAACAGGGACTTAGAAGAGAGGGAGTCAAAGTTGCATGAGTCATGAAATGGTGATGGAACAAATTTTCACCTACTATAGAGAGCTGTCGGCAGTAGATAAATCTGAATCTTTGGTCTTACCTACACAGGACTAGACACATTTGAAGAATTGTTGCGCCAATTATCATATTGGATGATCAAATCGGGACTACCGGGTCGATTCAAGGCATGGATGCACCAACATGCTGTTTTGCCCAGTGTATTGTGGCAACTACTTCTTTATGAGATCACAATGTTGTATGTGGAGACCCTGGAAAAGAAGATCAGCAGCTTCCTGCAAAGAAGCCTGAGCAGCACTGCGCTGTATGGCACATCCAAAGCCCTACAGCTCCCCTTCAGAGGCCTCACAGAAGATTTTGTGGTCTTATGAACAAGAGAGGCTATGCAGTATCAGGATTCCAAGGACCCAAAGATAGCAGCAGCACAAATTGAGGTCCGTACTGGCAGGAAGTGGAGTGCTAGGGGAGAACTGCTGGTGGCAGAGTCGCGCTTGAGGCAGAGGTCCCTAGTTGGGACCACTGCAATTGGACGAGCTAGCCTGGGATACGTCCTAAGTTGCCATGTCAATAAAATCACTGGGAAAGAGAGGCAACAGCTCATATTGGAAGAGGTACGCTCAGGGGTAGAGGAAGTATGAGTCAGCAGGGCAGTGGGGCTTGGTCAACAAGGAGCCTTGACAAAGTTGGGGAAGGTGGTGCAGTGGAAGATCACACGGTCAGACATCTGGCGGTCTTCCACAGCATCAGATTCCTGGTTCAGGCTGTGTATGACATCTTACCAAGCCCCTCCAATCTTCACACATGGGGCAAAGCTGAAGTGCCCACCTGTGCTCAGTGTGATGGATAATTGTCTGAGTAATCCACCAGCTGTTGAGCTGTCAGAAAGTGAGTTACACCCATGTAAACAAACAGGCATGTGTTTCTTTTTTTTTGGGGGGGGGGGGTGTAAAAGAATGAACATTTTGTTTATTAATTATGTAATAAACAGAATTTTGACATTTTCTCCCTTCTTAACTTCTCCCCCTTCCCCTTTTTCCTTCAGCTCCTCCATCTATCAGGCTCCTCCTGGACGACCCCCTGGTGGTGAACCATGGGGAGACGATCACTTTGGTATGCGTGGCATCAGGCGGAGACCCTCGTCCCAGTCTAAAATGGATGAGAGCTGAAGGGCAGGAGCTTCCAAAGAGGACTGTCGTCAAAGGGGGCACACTGACCATTCCTGCTGTTACCATTGATGATGGAGGTGTCTACAGCTGTCTGGGGTCCAACAATGTTGGAAATCCCGCCAAGAAATCCACCACCATATTGGTCAGAGGTACAGTAAGACATGTAGAGCCTGATATTATGACATGCAGACCAGTATTAGTATTAGCAAATATATCAGTATCTGCATTTATAACCGCCGATAAATGACAATGAAATCATGCTTTTAGTGTTGATGTCACAGAGTTTGTCCTTCCTGTTGGCAACAAAGTGCTTGGAATGCCACAAACACTACAACCAGCTGATCTGTGCATAACCAGTTGGAGCAAAAAAAAAAAAAGTCAGCCAGTCAGAGCATAAGTTGCAGAGGCCAGTGGCTTAACAATTGTTAAATCCAACTGAGATGCTTTGACGTGACCTTAAAAGGGCGTTCATGCTCAAAAACCCTCAAGCGTGGCTGAATTAAAACTATTTTGCAAAAAGGAAGTGGGCCAAAATATGCAAACAAGACACATCCCATGATTAATGAAAATATAAAATAAACGTAGAAGTCATGGTAACATTACAGCCCCCATCTCATAATAGAAAACCCTTCAGCAGACCTCTTATTACTTTCTGCAAAACTATTTTTGCTCTTATTTTGAGGCCTTGCCCTAAACTTTTATCCAAATATTTTTAGTCACCCCTAGGTTGGTAAAGATATAATACAGATTCCAGCAAAAATATGTTTTCAATATTATCAATCTTCATTAAATCAAAGCAATGTAAAGCATGCTGTAAGAGAGTGATATTCTGTGATTATCTTTAACATTTCTACAAACACTTTTTGGTAACCACATCCTAGAACAAACACAAAAAAATGTAACAAATTAGAGAAAGTACATACTGCACTCTAGTACAAGAGTATATATTCTATTATTTCTATTTATATAATCTATGACAATAAGACAGCTATAATGCAGACTATAATGCAGACAAGGTATTCACAGCATATTATACTCATGTGTGTACAGGAATTATACTACATAATGCACCCATACTACATAATCTGTTGATATCAATGCGTTATGTATAACATCACAATAAACAAGGCAACCATGTTTACATTTGAGCAATATTGCTGAGCAGTAGGTATGGCTTTAATATTGCTCAGTGATGAGTCATAGTCTGTACTATTTATGGCCATGAGTCATCTCTGACCAACATGTTAGTCAATGCTCAGCCAATCAAAAGTTGGCATAACAGGCTATTCAATAAGGCTGCAGCCTAGAACTGATGTTACTATAAACAGACTGGCTCTTTATTTAGAAATGTGGGATTCCCCAGTTTCTCACTATCAGCTACTGCCAGCTGTTCAGTGACTGAGGTCAGATGCTAGATATGGGGAATCCCAATCACACAGCACAATCACATGATTAGGCTAAGCCAATCAGGCATGAGAAAGAGGCTGCATATCATTAGCATATATTATCATAGCATTAGCAGCCTGAAATCCTCCATATTGATTAGTGCCCACTTTAGATAAATACAGCTATAGTGTACAAAGGGTACTAAATATCCAGGAATATGAATATTGTGTTGCACATCTACCTGCCAGCACACATAGGGGGAATATGGGATAAGTAAGGGCAAACATTATGGGCCCCATAAGGGTTTGTCCGTGGTTTACATGGTGGCCCTACAGGGGTTTGCCCAGATAGATATGAACAGGCCCTGAATATGTATTCATTGGGCCCCAGGTGGTTGACTTACATGAGGCCCATGCATGGCCCATGCATAGCCCATGCATGCATGGACCATCTGGGTCCAAAATGAACTCTTAATATCTATATAAATTGGATTTATGGTCTGAAGATGTATGCAAATGTGCTGACATTTAATGACCCCATTTCTATATTTAAACATAAAATTTTAATAAACTTGTAGTAAAACACACACAAACACAGAATGAACCATAATGTTTCAACAAATATTGCATGGGCTGGGATTGCCTTTTTGTACACCGGAGGTTCAATCCAAGCATCCTGGAAAACCTTTTACATTTCATATGATGATTGGATCTATGGAAGAACAGTGTTTGTTTTATCCCATTTTCACTGTGGCTCATCAAAGCTATTGTAGCTCCGCTGTGCTACAGTTCAGTCATGTTACTTCTAGCACAGTCTGACACTTTGCATATTGGGCCTCTGGGAATTTCGTTGCAGTTCTGACAGGCGTCTACCTATTGAAACATGTTTTTTCTTTCCATTTCAGTGTGTGTGCTTCTAACAGGTGAGCTGTTACAGGTATAAAGGAACATCACCGTCTTTACTTGTTGTTAAGAATGTACAAGCTGCTGCAGAGTAGACCTGACACCCCAACAAACACAGCATTTATTTGCTTCTATACAGAGATCTTAAGCTCTCTGATTTTTTCGGCCTTATAGAATCTGATCCTCCATCTCCTCCTCCTCTCCTCCACTGTGTGTCATCCTGTCCTGCAGTGTCATGATGTATTGTTCTGAACATCATCGGCACGCTTCAAAGTTTTGATGACGCATCCGGCCCGGACACTGAGATGATGGGAAGAAAATCAACAGGGCAAACTGAGCACACTGAGCACAAAATGCACAAAATTGTTCTGGGTTCATCTGTTTGTTCAGGTCTTTTTCTTTTTTCTTTTTTTTTTTTTTAAATAAAAACTTATATAAAAAAACTTCAATAATAATGTGCCTTATTTGAAACGGCCAATTAGTTGCATTGGAGGTTATGAGCTGAGCCTTCAGGTTATCAGATCATGGAAGTACTTGGCTGAGGCGAGGAGGAGAATGTGGCGATTGTTCTGGTGATGATTGGCTGACGTGACGATCTGTTGGAGCAGATTGGTGATAACAGGATGGACAGAGTGGACTTTTTGCCTGTGAATTAGGCCCCATTCACGCAGGCATAGAGACCACCAGTAACTAGGGAAACGTGAATATTCCCCAAGAGGCTGCCAGTGGTTGCTGGCAGTTGATGTGAAATAGTGAGACAAAACAGAGATTGTGCCACTTGGAAAAACAACTTATGACCACAACCATATCCATAAAGTCAATTTTACATTTGATCATGTGATCAGTTACTGCTGACTAATGTATGTAAACTGCCACTATGTTACATAGCCTTAGAAACAACCAGCAATTTAACTGTGCACATGGCGACCTACGCCATCGGTGTGCTGCACTACTTAACCACATAGCATTGCACCTCTGCAGCGACTTTATATCCAGAGTGATGGAACTGCTTGAAGACCTTGGTGGATGTAAGCCAAATTTTAATGGATTGTTAAAATGACCCCACTCTACACCCTTACAAAGTTTTATGAGAATTGGGTCAAAACTTTTTGAGCTGTTGCATTTACAGACGGAACGTCACATACACATGCACGCACACACACAAATGTGACAGAAACATAACCTTCTTGGCAGAGAGGAAAAGAAAAAAGAAAGAAATGATGCTGTTACTGGGATTTCCTGCAGCACATACACAAAACTAAAAACAGTAAATTGGGCAGATAAACAATGAGCTGAAACTCACTTTAGGGTGGAACAGAGCTGCAGGTTTAGCTGATAATTTGTCGGGTGATCATTGCCTCATATACGTGAACATTAAACAATTATGTGCTTCATTCTGAAAGTCTTTTAAATTTTATCAATTTCTTCGAACTCTTCTTTAACTGATTTGAGTTCTGCTGGAAATTTTTTCATGGCCCAAAATTTATGGGAGAAAAAAAGTACACATTCTTAGAAAGCACCAGAGATGTTTGACTGTTCGTCCCATTTTAATTTTGATAAAAATTATACGCCTCATCATTTTTCTCCACTAATTACACAGACATTAAAAACACCTGCCCAATGTCGTGTACAGCTCTGAGCTGTTGGGGCATGGAGGTTGGACTTCCGGAGCTTTCCTGAGGGATGGGAACGTTGGTGGCAGATAGACTATAATAGTATTGGGCCACCTATGCATTACACCTACAGGAGCTGCTCAGCCATGGAAACCCATGCCATGAAGCTTCAGGCACACAGGTTTTGTGATATTAATGTTAGAATTGGGATGTAAAAAAAGGTAAAGAAGGAGGGGTCGGAGGTGAGGAGGAGAAGGTAAGAACATAAAGTTCCTCAATGACATGAAGCCCCCTGCTGGTCTTAGGTTTATGTCATTTCTTTGTAATATGGGCACTTTGTTGGTAAATTAAGATTAAATTCAGGTAGATTTCAGTCAATGATTATTCAATAAATTATACCAAAAACTGTTTTACAGTGCTCTGTTTTGATCCACAAAGTCCAAAACACCCAAATATTCAGTTCAAGAAAAGCAGAAAAATTCCTCAAATGTTTGGCATTGCCACCATGATCTCCGGCTGGCTGATGTATCTGATTGTGTACCCATCTCATCAGTCTGTGCTGACATCTGCCTCTTTATTCAGCTCAACAGTGACCACCCACTTTTTTAAGGTCTCTGGTTCCAGAAGTAAATTTTCCATTCATTTTCTCTGCTGATGTTTCTGGAAATCCTCATATAAACATCCTTAGGTCTGATTTAGACTTCTACGTCACGTCTTTGTGGGGCATACTTATGTAACTGGAAATCCCCTCTGAACCCTAAGCGGTAATCACAATCCTTACAGGCTACATTAGATATATCAGGAACGTTGGCTTACTCATTAATTAATTTCAATTTCTGGTAGTTACTTATATGTAGCTAATATTATGCTATTCCCATATCAGTTAAGTCACAGCTGCAAGGTATAACTAGCTAGCCACGTTAGCCATGTCAATCAAAGGGCGAAAAACAGTGCGTTTTTTATCAAAGCACTCTCAGCAAGTCTCACCTCTCTCAGGCATAGTTGCAACGCCATTGGGCAGCTATTTTAAGGCTAAAATACTTCACATGTAAACGTGCTCACTGCATAAAAGGGCTGAACCTTAGTATACTGTCTTTTCAATTGAGAGCCATCTTTAGGTATGTAAAATTTACTGATTGTACATTGGCTTCTGCATCTTTTGTAATTCCAATCATCTCAAATGCAGTGCATTGTGTTAACAGGCTGCGAGTAGGATTTTAAAAGTATTTCTCTTCCTCTTTACAAGTTTCCACTGATGACTCTGGAGTTATCCACTCAAGTGTCCCTGAGGGGAAGACAAGTGTAGCCACTCTGCTGCTTTGATGATGTGGGTCATCCACAACCTCAGCTCCACCGAAGCTGAGTGCAAGTGTAAAAAACCCAGTGTGCCAGCATGGGAGGGTTAAGGCAGAGGAAGAGCTTTTTCCAGCACGAAAGTACAAGCCTTTGACCTGTGCAGTAACTCCAAACCGCAAGTGGCTGTTGAATCAGACAGATGACAGTTGACAGAGGTTCATGAGAGTCAAAAAGATCTGGTTTTTGAATGATACAGATTCCACTTTCCAGCCAGCATAATAAACCACAGAGTCTTTAAATGTTGCATTTCCAACAAAGATATTGAAGCTGCTTCTGTCTGGGAAGCCAGTTTCCATCCTTAGGACCTTCTCATCAAGGGTTGATGCGTAGTAGTGAAAAGTTTGAGAGTCAGAACTTTGACAACAGATACATTTTCCTCCACGGACAAACTGCCCTTCATGAGCAGACTCTCCTCCACAGGCCATCTCTTTTCCACAGTCAGACTGCCCTCCACAGACATACTCTCCACCACAGGCACACTGTTCTCATGACCCCTCTCAAGCCCCTCTGATAAATCACTACAGCACACGCTCACTGCAAGAAGAAAATAGTAATTATTCATACCATGTTATATATGAAGGGTACACATGAGAAAATAGCATAAAAATAATAAAATTATTGAGTATAGCACATTACATGTCTAAGGCTTGTAAGAAGGTAAAGAGTCATGTAGAGAGAGCTATACATGCTAGGATATACTTTAATGGAAATCTTCACTTAGGTTCTCTTTTAATCTAAAACAAGACTTAATCCACGTAAGGGTTAATTATTTATGGAAAAATCTTACAAAGAAAATCCTTAATTTAATAGCACATTAACCCATTATTGTTCATCTGCTGTAGACATTTTTTTTTAGATCTCTCTGTTCTTCTTTTGTCCTCCATTTGTCCAGTTTCCTCAGAGATTTTAATGACATACTGCACACCATGTAGATTTTACGCCTGCCAAACTATCTTTGACATTTTTCATAGATTCAAATAAAGAAATTGGAACAAATGGTGTGTTTTTGTGACAGGTTGCTATTAAAACCCTTTATGACCATCTGGAAGCGCCCATGCTCCCATTTCCGTATCTATTTTTAAATGCCAGTAGAATTGCAATCAAATAAGAGCAATAATTCTTTTTGCATATTAAACTGGAGGAGTTACACTTTCATATCATGCATTCAACATGTCCCAGAGCGCTCGTTTCTTCCACTAATGGCTTTGCAGAAAGCACACACAAAACAAACAATATAATCCAGGTAATTTATTGATCTGATTAGCTGCTCACAGCACTTCCTACGTTAGAATATTTGTCATCACGTTGTCGGCATGAACTGTAAGGGTAGTTTTCATGTGAACCACTAAATGTGACAACAGGAAATGATGTCATTTTGCTGGGAATTGTAATTTTTTTTCTCCAAGGCCTATGACTCGTCTTTCTGTATAGTTCCTGGGACAATTAAAACTTTAATTGCACTATTGGAAATAGTTAATTTTGATGCACATGCTGTGCACAATAGGCTTTTTTTTTTCATTTTTCCTACAGTTTATAAAAAATGAGTGACAAAGCAGCCAATGTGCCCCCCCAAAAAAGACTTAAAGACCTTCAGAAGACCATTTTAAAATGTTGCAAGAAAATCTGAAAATAGGGGTGACACAAGACTTTTGCACAGCGTTGTATAAATAGCTGTACTTTAAATTGTACATCTTATGTTACCCAAACAGCCAACATTAAAGTTGGCTCTCCTGTAGAAAATAAAACCCCACTGCATTCTGGGATCACTCAAACAAACTGACATTTTGGAAGCGCTCCAACCCAGTCTGGCCATCATAGTTTGGCCCTTGTCAAAGTCATTCACACTCTTATGCTTCACCATTTTTCCTGCTTCCACACATAAACTTGAAGTGACTGTTTACTTGTTGCCTAATTTATCTCACCCCATGACAGGTGACATTTATAAGGAGCTAATCAATTTTATTCACTTGGCAGTGGTTTTAATGTTATAGCTGATGTAATGCTGGCAGTGTTATATATTTGTCTGAAAAGGGCTCATGTTTCATCTTGAGCATATTCTGTCCTTTAAGCTGCTGCAGTACAGTACTACCAGAGTGCTATAACACATACTGCTGTGTTCTGACAGCAATAGAGCTGTGTGTGCATGCGTGCGTGCGTGCGTGCGTGCGTGCGTGCGTGCGTGCGTGCGTGCGTGTGGCTGGACCTGGGTCTGAGGCTTGTTGTGCCATGTGTAGTGATTTCTATGTGTGAGCGACTGCATCCACCTCTAGTTATGCAACAGACCTTTTACTGATGCAGTAAAACACACACACAGCATTTTGTTCTGAGGCGTTCTTGCTTTAATCTTAATGAACAAGGACAATCAGCTGCTCGCCTCACAAACTGCAGCTATTTATATGCACATACCCCCAGAACATGCACACTCATGCAGAGATCTGGGATTTGAACCTCAACCTTCATCCACTGAAAACTGCAGATCATACAGAGCAGAGGCAGCAGACTTACTGACTGTACATGAACAGTGAGTGAGGCTCAGCATCTGTCATCAACACAAAGTCAGTGCATGTTTACTGTTGGCGTACGGTTTTGAGCACATTAACTGGGAACACTTGGTTTAGATTACGTTTTAGGCTTTTGATGATAATTTCAGCCATTTGATATGTGGATAAATGCTCCATTGTTAGTGTGCAATTACCACATTGTTGTTTTCATCGTTTGTTTATTTATTGACAGACCCATTGAGCGTTTACAACAATACAGATTTGGTTCTGTTCTAAATCTTACACCCTAATTCCAAAATAGTGACTCTGTATAAAATGTAAATAAAAACAGAATGCAATGACCTGCAAATTTCATAAACCCATTATTGACAATAGAACACAGAAAACGTGTCAGCACAAACAGTGCTGTGAACAAGTATTTGCTCCCTTTCCGATTTCTTAGTTTTTTGCATATTTGTCGCACAGACCATCAAACAAATTTAATATTAGACAAAGATAACCTGAATAAATACAAAATTCAATTTTTAAATGATGATTTTGTTTTTTAAGGGGCAAAAGCTATCCAAACCTACCTGACCCTATTGCCGCTTTTCCACTAGTACCTACTCGGCTCAACTCTACTCAGTTTCTGTGGTTTTCCATGAGGTGGTAGTACCTGGTACAAGGTACTTTTTACTACCTACTCAGCTGGGGTTCCAAGCAAGCTGAGTCGAGCCGAACATGTGACTTCAACAAACAGCATGCCACTGATTGGCCAGGGAGTGATGTCATTAATAAGTTATGAGAGTGACTCCTGCACAAGAATCAAAACTATTGTTTGTGGATTCACAATAACCAACAGACATTTTTGTGCTCGGTGGCTGACGACAGAATCCAGAGGAAGCTAGACAGAGCGACCATTTGTGTTTGTATTGCATACAAATGACGTCACTGAACTTTCAGGCTGCCTTGCTATACTGACCCCACCCACACTGAAGCGGTACGTAATTGCAATGGAAAACGACTGAAACCAAAACAAATCACTTAAATAGAATCTGTTTGACAAAGTGAAGCAGGCTAAATTTCAAAAAGCAACATATAATGCCACAATCTAAAGAAACTCAAGAACAGTTGAACAACAAAGAATTTCTAAGGCTTTAGGACTCCAGCAAGTGAGACCCATTATCCGCAAATGGAGAAAACATGGTGAACCAAAATTTCAGTATCAGTGCCTGTCATAAAATTCAAAAAGACCTCAAACTTAAGGACCTGGTCTCAATACGTGAGTTTAAGGCATTTTTAAATAATTCTCCAATGACCGCAATGAGCTGTAGATGTTTTGTTTAATTTTTTTTTTTTTTATTGACATGCTTTTTACTTATTTATCCTTTTGATTTGTATTGCTGCAGACCAAAAAGAATGCAAACACTTGTCTCACATTTACCAAAAAACATCTTGACAATCCCCAAGACTTTTGGGAAAATATTATGTGGACTGACGAGACAAAAGTCAAACATGGGGGTGATAGTGTGATGATCTGGGGCTGCTTTGCTGCTTCAGGACCTATATTTCTTGTCAAAATTGCTCCACATGTATGCATGCCTGACAATATAGAGGCATTCTCATTCTAATGACATGGCAGACGGTGTCCTGGGGAATCTCCTCCCAGATCTTGACCAGGGCATCACTGAGCTCCTGGACAGTCTGAGGTGCAACCTGGCAGCATCTGATGGACCGAAGCATAATGTCCCAGAGGTGTTCTATTTGATTTAGGTCAGGCGAGCTTGGAATCAGTCAGTGGTATCATCTACTTCATCCTCCCGGAACTTGTCATACACCAGGAAGAATCCAGGATGCACTGCACCAGTGTAGGGTCTGACAATGGGTCCAAGGATTTCATCCTGATACCGAATGGCAGTCAGGGTGCTGCTGTCTAGCCTATAGAGGTCTTTGCATCCCTCCATGGATATGCCACCCCAGACCATGACTGACCCACCACCAAACCGGTCATGCTGAATGATGTTACAGGTAGCATAACATTCTCCAAGGCTTCTCCAGACCCTTTTGTGTCTGTCACATGTGCTCATAGCACTCACATCTGCAAATAGCACAGGGCGCCAGTGGTAGACCTGCCAATTCTGGTATTCTATGGTAAATGCCAGTTGGGCTCCACAACTTATGGAATCTTCTTCATGCACTTGAGAGTGTCCTGGAAGACACAGTAAACCTTCTGGCAATGGCACGTATTGATGTGCCGTCCTGGAGGAGATGGACTACCTGTGCAACCTCTGTAGGGTCCAGGTATCACCTCATGCTACCCAGTGGTGACACTGACCCTAACCGAATGCAAAACTACGCTTACAGTGCTGCCCTGAGCTCCCTTCCCAGACGTCTGAACCCCCATTCACACCTTTGTTCCAGTGACCTCACTAGGTCACATGAAACAATGGAGCGAAGTCCTATATTGGTTTCATTTGAAACCACTGATTGAAATGACCGACGCCTCCTTTCACACCTTGGCACATGTGATTATGCACATGACCAATAGAGGGTCATAACCACCTCCAGGGGATTGGTTTGAGACCTGAAGGAGCCTTTCGGATGAGAGGTGAAACGTCTTCAAGAAACAAAAAGAAGTCCAGTCACATTTTTTCAAGCTCCAGAGACTAGTAGAAAAAATATTCAGAAAAGATGAGGAGATAAAATATCAGTGGCCTCCACCTGTAAAACCATTCCTGCTTTGGGGGTTGTCTCATTGTTGCCCCTCTAGTGCACCTGTTGTTAATTTATTTAACACCAAAACAGCTGAAACAGATTAACAACCTCCTCTGCTACTTACTGACCAGATCAATATCCCAGAAGTTTAATTGTCTTGATGCTAAACTCTGATTAAAAACTGTTTATTTTTTTTCATTATGCTACTCTTTATGTTGAATTCACTTAATATTGGAGTACATTTTTAGTAATTCTAAAATTAACTGATATCAGACCTGCACCTCCTCTGGTTTTAACACTTAATGTAGTCAGCTCCATGAAGAGTACATTATATGTACATTTTCTCTGACAGCTTTATCTGAGGATGATGTGGAGTACTTCTAACATTACACAAAGCAAAGGTCGCTATCACGCTGTTCATAAAGCACCAGGTTTTGAAGATTTCCCTCTGAGGGAGCTGCTGGTGAAGATTATGAGTCATGCTTGATCCCTGCAATAAGCTTGAGTGCGCCTGATATTTCTGACATGATTTCTGCCTCACTGGCTTAACAGAACATCTGGCACAGGACACCTGCGATGAAAAAAAGGGAGGAAGTTTCTCCAAACCACTACGCCCTGGATTCCTGATCCAGCTATCCCTGAAGATCTGTGGAGTGCTCTGTTAGTGTGTAAACGATCTTTAGTTTTATATCATCCTCAGTCTTATGTTAAAAACGTAGAAAGCAGAAATTTATTAATGGGTTAGCAAGCTACATGGAGTCAGTTTTCTGTGTCACAAAAGTGGCTTTTGTTTTACCTGGCTAAATCCCTATGGCAGCTTCTGCTGAACGCATAACCCAATTGAGAGCATGTTCAGAATTTAAATTTAAAATCGCCGAAAGAACAATGTCGATTCTCCACTGCAAAAATATATTTTATATATGCAACTTTCCAGCTGTGCCTCACTGATGTCATGAATGAAGCTCAGCCTTAAATTTATCATGACATGTGCATTGCATTGTCACTGGAATTTGCATGTGCTCATTTGGGGATGACGAAAATGTCTAAATGTTTTCATACTTGATTCTAAATCTTTTACACTGTTGTAATTGCAGCGACTAGACGGTAGACACAGCACACACTCAGTCAATTAAATGAATTTCACTTTGATTTTCACATCTCCTTCATTAGTTTAAAGGGGACGTATCATGTAAAATCTACTTTTTTAGCCCTTAAATACATCTTTTGTGTACTTTGAGTGTCAAAAAAGTAATTTAAAGGGCCAAATTGTATGTTATTTTTGACATCAATTCACGGACCGGAAGTAGGGGGGCAGGGCTGGAAGCGGCCCGCGGGTCTGGAGTTTGGGCACCCCTGACCTAGAGTGACATCTGCAACAGTAGAATGCAAAAGTGAAGCGTTTTCACTAGTTTCTAAATCCCAAGTTTAATGCTGTTGACAAAATATTTCTAAAACTCAGTGAAGTCAGCTGCTCGTACAGTCTGACTGGTTAGCAGTGTCAAGACAGGTAATGAAGCCTGTCAGCAGGCAGTCAAATGAAAAGTGAAAGCAGGAGCAGCACATTGCTGTGGACAGTCCCAGGATTAAACTGAACAAATGGCTTCAGTGATAATTAAGCCCCATTTGGACGGATTAGTTTCTGTACAGCAGGAAGGGTGGTTGTAATAATCTAAAATATGAAGGGAAAAAACTGTGCTGTGGGTCTCATTGGTCTGATAGAAACTAATGAAGTTCCGATGTAGGAAACAAGCCTACAACACTACCTGCCATTGAGCCACCAAACAAATTACTGAACTTCCTGACTTATTATGTTTAAATAAATTTTTTTTACCCATTATTATAAACTTGTATTATTTTAGATATATTCAAAAACTAAACATAGCACAAAAAGTAAAGATATTTGCATTTGGTCTATTTCTTTTTTGTAACAATGCTTCTTGGCAATTAAAGGTATACTGTTGGAAAGCCTGTTTATTTCCCTTTAAATGGAGCCACATTTGTAAAGAAAAAGCATTTATGGGTTGAGCAGCAGAGTTGAGTATGTTAGTTATGTCCATGAAAAACTTGCCAAATCTTCTCTGCCGGTGCCAAACAGCTTATTCTGTTATTGACTATTGTTTTGAGCTTGGCTGGCTGACTTGCAACAAATGCTGGTTGAAGATTGGGATGCCATCCTATAGCAGCGTGTGACCAAGCTGGTGACCAGCATGAGGAGGAGGTGCCAGGCTGTTGGGGCTGTGTATGGTTCTTCCACATGCTACTGAGGCCCCTGTTTGTTAAATGAATAAATTGTTAACTGTCAGTATGCCTTGTTTCTTCAGTCTTCAATCATCCAATCCAATAAATGACATCAAATTTAAAGATTAAATATGTTCACAGGTCCAAAGTAACAGAACATTTAGAATCCCCATATATCATTCCCTATCTGCCCACATGTTGTCAATACAAACCATGTCAGTAAGAAACACAGTTCTAAATAGCTCTGTATAGCATTATTATCACTTTGATTTTCACACCAATCCATTTACCTTGAAGGAGAGGTCAGAGGTCAAATGTGACATGATATTTGGATGCAAACTATAATGTGACATTTAGAATCCGCATATACCAGTATCCAGGCTTTTTGCCAATTTTGGACCAATAAAGCATGAAGTTGACCTTAAAGACCTTGGTGGATGTAAGCCAGATTTTAATGGATTGTTAACATGACCCCACTCTACACCCCTACAAAGGTTTATCAGAATTAATTCAAAGCTTTTTGAGCTATCGTGTTTACAGACAGAATGACACACCCGTACACACACAAGTGCTACCAAAAATATAATCTCCTTGGCAAAGGTAAAAAGAAAAAAGAAATACACAAAAATAACATCCCAGATATTAAAAGGACTCCAAAAACCAAACAACACAACAGCTGGCGCCTTGTAATGATGCTGTTATTGCGATCTCCACTGTGATCTTTTGATATTTTTCTCTGAAAAGCTGTCTGCTGCAGCCAAAAACAGCAAAGTTGTAGCTGGGCAGATAAACAATGAGCTGAAGCTCATTCTAGATATTTGGATGCAATTTTCAATTGTCAATTTTCAATCATCAATCATGAAGTTGACCTTGGTGGATTTAATTCATTCAAAACTTTCTGAGCTATCATGTTTACAGACAGTATGACATGCACGCATGCAAATGCTACCAGAAACACAACAATGAATAAAATAACGAAACCATTCGATAATTAAAATATAGTTTTTGCTTTGTTTTTGTAAAATATCTGATGAAATGCAAACATGCAAGATTCACATAGATGAGAAGAAGCTGATTGGTCATTGTAAAAGTTCTGCTACAGTTGCACACCTGCTGTTGAGCTGGACGCCTTGTTCATAAATCCATCGGTTTGATGCTGCAGCCTGACCTTCTGAATAATTTAAGAAGCTGAATTCCACAAAGCAGCGGTTGTTTCTGGTAAATGTCAAACATGTTAGAAGCTTCTTCTGCTTACTGCCAAATTCCTGCTCTTTAAGTTCATTCCTGTACTCAGAGTGTGTCTCTGTATCCTAAACGTGATGTAGGTTGATTAGAAATATACAAATGTGTTTTGTCTGGTAATAAAAGTCACTTAGTGATCACTCCAGTGCTCTTTAGATCATTTTATGGTTGAAATTTTAG
Source organism: Cichlasoma orientale (assembly GCA_034780415.1). Lineage (NCBI taxonomy): Eukaryota > Metazoa > Chordata > Actinopteri > Cichliformes > Cichlidae > Cichlasoma > Cichlasoma orientale. The sequence goes on from JAVDPK010000690.1 coordinate 383,329, forward strand.
ACTTAAGCAATTGCTGCTACAGTACATCCATGTAAATTGATGATTGGATTTTTTCTTGTTGATACTTAAATTGTTCTGTTGGCTCAGGGCTGTGGCTCAGGGGGTAGAGCAGGTCATCTACTAATTAGAAAGTTAGTGGTTTGATCCCCAGCTGCTCCGGTCTGCATGCCAAAGTATCCTTGGGCAAGATACTGAACCCTGAGTTGCTCCTGATCCGTTTGTTGGAGTGTGGTTGTGTGTGTGAATGTTACTGTAGATAGAACGCACTTCGCTGTAGAAAGTGCTTGTGTGAATGGGTGAATGAGACATGCTCTATAAAGCTCTTTCAGTGCTCGTGTAGAGTAGAAAAGCTCTATATAAGAACCAGTCTGTTTACCATCTTGCTTGTTACTTCAACTTTTTTCTAACAATCAGATATTCTGTTAGGCAGTTAATCATTTTGGACAACTGAACCAGTAGAGGTTCATGTTGATCCAAACTAAGGCTGTCTCCATAACTGTTTAATGATGACGATAATGATAATTAAGATATTAAAAAAAAAAAGAAAACTATCAATATTGTGTCCATAATGCACAAAAACAAAGCTATAGATGAATTTGGCAGATACCAGTCAGTGGCTTTTTTTGGATATTCTGTAGAATAAATATCATTATTGTGAGTTTGTTTTTTGTTTTTTGGGTTTGTTTTTTTTTTAAGAACATGGGCTCCATTGTGAGAAAATGAAATCATGTTGATTTGTTTTACTCCTTAGCAAGGCAGAGCCAGTCATGCATCACTAGCAATACAGTGGAATGCTTGTTTTTTTGCACTTAAAAACACCACTGCAGCACATTCATGGATAGAGCCTGGTCAGTGCTCTGCATATGGCTCATTTAACAAGTCACAAACACAACAGTACTAGTACAGATTGCAAGTTTTGAATCATGTTTACATGCACTGCCACCATCTTGGATTGCTACAGTAAGTCTGGGTTGGTGGGGCTGCTCCGACTTTCCAAGTTTGAAGTCCAACTTTGACAGGGCATTCCAGATGAAAATTCCAATTGGGAACTCTGAAATTCCGACTTTAAATGGAACGCACCATGAGTTCGGACCAACTAATTGTCTCTTTTTCCCCCCTTCTCAGCTCCTCTTCCTATACTTGTGTTTTGATGTCTGTTTCTAAATTTAAGTGTCAGATGAGTTATTTTAGCCCTGCTGTAAGCAAAATTATTCATGCAGGACAACAAAGCAGAACATTTATTGTTGGAAACATTCTAGCACTAATGCTCCCTCAGACGAGTGAAGCTTTTTTTGTTTATTTCAGTGCTTACATTTTAACTGACACTCGACTCCTTTCAGTGATTATAAATGTGACTTACTACAGCGCTTCTTAGCTACTGTACTTCACTTTGACAGACACTACTGACATCTAAGTCAACTCACCTGGATTGTTGTTCTCTGAATATGTTAGACATTTAGTCTGGGACATTGGGCTGTTTTTGTGTTGTGTGATTTGTCTTTTTTCTACTTTATCTTAAAGTCAAACTCTTACAAGTCAGTCTCCTCAACTAAAAGTTTGTCTTGCTTTATCCATTATGTCATGTAGGTCTCCGTAAAGGTCGCTTCTGGATCACACCTGACCCTTACCACAATGACGACAATATCCAGATTGGACGGGAGGTGAAGATCAGCTGCCAGGTGGAGGCCACGCCTCCAGAGGAGCTGCAGTTCAGCTGGTTGAAGAACGGCAGGCCTCTGAGGAGCTCTGAGCGGATGGTCATCACCCACACTGACACAGATGTGTCGCCGGGAACCACCAACCTCGACATCATCGACCTCAAATTTACCGACTTCGGCACCTACACCTGTGTGGCATCACTAAGGAACGGAGGGACCCCAGAGATTAGCATCGACGTCAACATTTCATCCACCACAGGTAAGGCTCACTGCTATGGTAGATAAAGCTGGATTTATGGTCTGTTTCAAATGAATGTTGGACGATTGGATGGTGTCAAAATCCTCTTGGTGGTGGATGTCTCTTTTAAAAACCAATATTTTTGACATTTACATGCAATTACTGTCCTGGATGCCCAGCTGTGTGGAGGTGCTACAAGGAGCATGGCATTGTCCTCCCTTTTCTGGCTCCCTGTTCTTATAGAGCGTCAGTAAAACTGACAGCCTTACATAATTAACGATCCTGTAGTACGTTAGAATAAACATGACATTTCTGCCCTGATGATTTGGCAGCCCTTTCAAAGCAGCTGCTGTGATCAGCTCTGGAGCCTGATTGCAACATAGGACTGAGGCAGAGATCCACTCACTAATGATAGAAGGCGGGACAAAGGTGGAGCATTCAGGATGTTAAGGCAGGATGAGTGATAACAATTGGGAATGCACATAGTATCGGCATATAAAACAGACAGTATTAAACACACAGCAAGATGAAAGGTTGCAGTAACACAGGCCTGTAATATATATTGTAGAAATAGACCTGTTAAATTTCTCAGAATGTCTGAGGCAAGAAATAAGACATGCAGTTACCATCAGTCCTCTTAGAAAAATCTCTGGACTGCTGTGACTGCCTTCTGGCACGTTTTCATAAACTTGCACTCTGCTCCTGTGCACCTTCATCTGGAAAACTTCTGAGTACTCGGGCTGGTGCTGGACAGTTTTCAGGAAGTTTTTCAAAGTATGGTAATCCAAGCACTTCTAATGAAAATGACATTTAGTAATACGCACACAGCACAATTTGACAGGGTCCTTTAAATTCTTCTCAACAGGAAGGCTATAAATTTTCATAACCCACACTCAGCCAGCTTGTTAGCTCTGCATGAGGTAAATCCACACAAATGCTGATTACAGTGATTCAAGTCAATTATATGAATTCTGCCATAAAATTGTATTGGACCTGATTATAAAACCCACCCCCTCCTTTTCTAAAATCACTTTTTTTTTTCAGAAACAGTACCTCGAAGCTCTGAAATATTTCCTGCTCGGTCTTTTAACCTCATCATCTGTGACAGCTGTTGGACCGATTCTCTGCGTCATTTCTGCAGTAAATATACAGTGGGAGCCTCGATGAACTCACATATAATTGTCATCAATTTATTTCCTCTGCGGCACCAAGACAAAGATTAAAATATATATATAGTAATTTTAAACCTTTTTTTTTGCTTTTAGTGAAAAGCCTCCAGTCCTTGAACTCCGTTACAAACCACTGAGTTCAGTTTCTGCAGAGACAAAAGGAGCATAACTTTTCTTTCAGACAGATGTCACGCAGATGAACGTCTGCTGGCGGCTGCGGCTGGCTTCCTGTTTGTTTATGACCTTGGCAGAGCGAAAGAAACATTCAGCGAGGCTAAGAGGAGGAGTGGGGGAAGGGGAGGAATTTTTTTTTAATCAAAGTACTGCTTTAGTCGTAGCTCTGCTGTGTGTGAAGCCCGCTGAAGGATGCAGAAGGTCGCGCTTGGGTCACTTCTGAATTCCCAAAAGGAAAATAAATGTTAAAACAGTGCAGCATCTGTCTTAGTGTGTCTCTAGATGAGGGACAATTTCCACATCAAACATGAAAGAAAAAGAAAACCCTTTTGTTTTTTTTATGTTTTATTTATTTATTTATTTTACTTTTTTACCCCGAATCCTACTCAGAGAAAAAAAAAACTGGAGGCAAAGTCAATCTCATGGATGAATCAGTCATCTCTGTTTGAGAAGACAAAGGGATTCTACCTAAGCTACGTTCAGTTGCATCCTTATTCACAAGGCGTCACCACAGCAGGAAGCTCCGCATATTTGATTTGGCTGGATGCACTTCCTGATGTAACTCCCAAGGGATTTGTGTCTCCTCCTGGGATCACACCAGGGAACCCACTACACTAATGCTAGCTAATTGCATAACCTTTTACTTTATTTCTTTTCTTTCAACAACCTATTTCAGATACATTAAACGTTAAATGTCTCACTAGTGTGAACAGACAAACAGAAACGATAAAATATGAAAACTTTGTGGCAAATTCTGAAGTGCATGAAATTAAACCGGAAGCTTTATTGTGGGCGAACATCAAAGATGATTTTCTGGAAAATTCACACAGAATTAAAAATATATTCTTAAATATTATTAATAACTGACTGGGAACTGACACACCTAGTTGTGGTAGGCTTGTGATTCGCTAGCTTTATTTGACAGTTTGCACTGCTCCTTTTTTATTCTTAAGAATCCAAAACCGGACAGTTATCAGACAGCACTATCCTGTCTCTCTCCCTGTAGTTCCTCCAGAGCTTACCGTCCCTAGGGGCCGCTCTCACCTCATTGCTCAAGAAGGTGACACCGTGGACCTGCAGTGCCTGGTCTCAGGAAAACCCAAACCCATCATCCTGTGGTCTCGGGTGGAGGAGAGCGGGGTGGCGGCGGCGGCTGCAGCGGCAGCTCTGATGCCAGACGGCTCCGTTCAGGTGGAGAGCTACGATGGCATCCTGAGGATCAGCAACGTGACCAGAGAGATGAGTGGGACGTACCGCTGCCAGACAAGCCAGTACAACGGCTTCAACGTCAAACCCAGAGAGGCCTTGATACAGTTGGTGGTGCAGTGTGGGTAACACACATACATCACTCACACACCATAGACAGCTTTGTGCAAGATTTAGGGACTAAAGCAAGCGTTCAAAGATGATGCCACAGTAATGAGAACAGGCTGGATCAGGTCGGAAATGTTTGTGAGCACCCTTTGCGTTTAAAACGGTATCAGTTCTCTTCAGAATGCCTGTAAAGTTATTGGAAATGCTTGTCTTGAGATCGGGAACTGCTATTTGAGTATTTTGGAGAAATCACCATTGTTTTTCTGTTTTAGTATGATTAGATTTAGTCTGTCCTACTCAGACAGACTCCATCGTGGTTGTGGATTGGTTTGGGGCTGGTTTTTCATTTGGGTTCAAATTAAAGTTGGACTGATACTGAAAAAAAAAAACAGAAAAGCCAACATCACTCCAGTTCTTGATCCTTACACTGACTTCCAGTTAAATATAGAATTGAACTCACATCACTGTCTATGGTAAGTTTCTCTGTGGTCTGGCCAAAAATATGTCAGGGATCATTTGGTGCTCAGAGTTCGAACCAAACATGGTGAAATGGTTTTAAGACATTATACTTTCCACACTTTAAAACTAAGTTCATTTCCTGCAACAATAACTTTAATTAACTTTTACTGATTCTATTTAATTTTATGCTTTAGCTTCTTTATTTTTTGACTGTTATTTTAATTAGCATTGCATACACCTCCTTCAGGCCTTGTTTGTGCACATGCCATTCTTATCAGAGGGGAAGAACAAATGACCTGTTTTTTACTGGTCATCAGTTTATCAACAATTGCCCATTACTGCACTTTTTCCAGTCAAAGATCTCTTTTCAGCTGAACCCAAACGTAACATCTGCTGCGGATGCAAACAACCACCAGCCATCAACAACTGTGCTGCTTTAGCCCCTAAAATCCCCAGAATGCGTCGTGGTGCTGATTCCTGAGCCCTGCAGAAGAAATGTCACATCATCCAATCAAACTAGATCACAATCACCGGCGCAGACAGCAGCAGATCAGTTTGATAAAAAGACCGGAGCAGTTTAAAAACACACCAACAGCTCCAGCTCAGCAGGTACACATTTCAAACGCCTTGGCTTGAGGGCGCGCGGGCAGATGCTGACGGACACATGCTGCCTGCCTGTCTTGGACGGAACTGAATCCACCACCTTCCAGTCACGCTCTGTCTAACCTGCAGGCTGCCGTGTCGCACAAAATACCATCAGAGGATGTGACGGGAAGACTTGAAGCTCTTGGCTTCATGCCGCACTAAAAGGCTGTCAGAGCAAATCTCCTCTGCAGCTCGACTAGTCCTCATTCTCCAGAGAGTCGATGCAGACGCTCACAGGAACGCAGCAGTCCAGCGCTTTGAGTTTAAGGAACAAAAACTGACTCATAGTTTAAAAAAATCTTTTTAGTGATGCTTTATTTTTCATGTTCTTTTGGCTTCCTGACAATTCAGCTTTATTAAGTACCAAGTTTATTTTATTCAAGTTTAAAGTTTAAAAAAGAAATACAGTGTCTGAAAACTATTAAGATGTTTAAAAAACTTTATATTGAATATGAATATAAAAAGATTAAGAAAGTATAATGATGAATATTAAAAACAAAATGTTAATGAAATAACAGAATAGAATCATCTGGCAAATTCTGAAAAATCTGAATATTCCAAAAATATTCATAAATGCTTGGAAAAGAATAATAACATGCCCAAAATGTTTATTAAATATCTAAAAAGAAAATTTCTTAAAGTTAAAGTAATTTATTTATTATTAGTTTTTTAATGTAAGTGAAAAAAATGTGCTGTGGTGGTTAGCACTGTTGCCTCACAGCAAGAAGGTCCTGGGTCTGAATCCACCTTGGCCTTTCTGTGTGGAGTTTGCATGTTCTCCCCGTGTCTGTGCAGTTTTCTCCGGGTACTCCGGTTTCCTCCCACAGTCCAAAGACATGAAAAGGATAAGCGGAAGAAGATGAATGAAAGAAAAAAAATGTATTGCCTCCGATTTTTTTTTTCATCTTCCCTGCCAGCACTTTTAAGAAGATTACACTATTGGTGGCTGTACATTTTTTGTAGAAAGAATTTTCTTTAATGCCTTTAACAGCAAAATTTTCATTCTGCTTGTGCAAAACTTACGATCTACACGTCTTTAAATTCCCTGCAGTGCATTTGCTGGGTTTTTTTTTTTTTGTTTTTTTGTTTTTTACTGTGCAGCCAGTGTAAGCAGATTAAAGTCAGGGCAGGTTACAGGTGGATTACTTTGAAATAAGTAAAACAACATTTAAGTCACAAGCGACACAGATTTAACTTCTAACTGTAAGTGAAAAGAAGCCCTCCCTGATCCTCGAGAAAAGCTGCTGACAGAGAAATAAATAAGAGTAAATCTGTGCGAACAAAAATCAAGCTGTACATGAACTAAAAACTGACACAGCACCATGTTAAGTCTGTCAGAACATAAACCATATGAACCCAAAATGCATTTACTTCTCTATAGTTTTTATATTCTTGCCCATTAATTACTTCCTGCTATGATTTAAATGAATATGCTAATGAAGTCTGCATGAAACTTGAAGATAAAACCTTCTGAGCAACATTTCAAATGAGCTCTTTTAGGGTTTTACTTTGACAATAATCCCTCACAGGCTCTTACCGGATCTTACTGGATTACAGGCGAGACAGTGATGTGTGGAGGTGACATCTCCACAATCCTATCTTCATGTGGAGTTTTAACCACGTTACCAACATGTTTCAAAGGGGGAAAAAAATAATAGTGAATAAACAGGGAAAGTGATGACAGTAGCTGTTGTGTGAAATCCCCTTGAGGTTTTAACATGAATTATGAGAACGTCAGTAATCTATTTAGATGCGAGAGTTACAGTGCCCATAAAATGAATCACACACAACGTTCACATAATTAGTTTTCTGAGAAAGTTTCAAAAGGGAAACTAATGGCAGTACCAGTTTTATAAGATCCCCAAAGGTTGTTTTGTTTTTTGTTTTTTTATGAATTATGGGGACAAAAAGTTGTGATCCCCATAAGACATTGTCACAGCATTCCTATAGGAATTATTGCACTATATGCTGACTGGAAAATAATGAAAAAAACTGATGTAAAATGATGACTGCAGCTGTTCCATAAAATTCCACCAGAATTACCCAGAATATTCCAAGCTGCAGTCTTCACATTTCAAAAACATGCTAAGCTAACACTTTATTGGACCCACAATTTGTTTAGCTGGAAAAATCCCTTCAAAACAAGCAATGGCTTTTGAAGTCAATATGTTCTGATATAACGGCAAAGTCTTAAGTATGTCGTTCTCTGGATCAGTCTTACAGCTCTGATAAGTTTATGCGATGCCAAGATCTTGTATTGATGAAGATGTGCCACTGCATATCCTAAAGATTCTCCAAAAATAGCTGTGTCTGTTATTCACAATTTTGTCACTGCACCTCTTTGAGTAAATCCTCACAGCAGTTTTTTTCTTTTATACTAAAAGAGGGTATTGTGCCAATGTAGTAGATAAGGCCCTTGCTGCATTATGACATGAAAATATGACAAAGATGCCCCAAACTGCAGCTGAAATCCTGTATCAAACAAGAATCACTCTGCTCAGTTCCTGCCTGCAGTGACATTAAAGAAAAGGTGTTACAACACTCCAGAGAACACAGTGTGAAACAGTATGAAACGTACCCCCTTTTCCAACCTAAATATGTTGCTTAAATCAAATTCCAGTGAGTATACAAACTAAATTTCTCATTTTCAACTTTTGATATGTTGCCTTTTTATTATCTTTAATAAAATCGAGGATTAAAATTATTTGCAAATCCTTGCATTCTGTTTTATTTGCATTTTAAACAGGGCCCCACTTTCTTTGGTAACAGAGTTTTAGAGAACTATCTAATAACTGTAGTAAATAGATGAAAGGTTCCCACGGGGGCCTCTTGGTTCTCCCCAAACCACATTTTGGGGCTGTTCATTGCAGGAAATTGAGTAACAAAAGTGAAAATTGAAGGGCAGAAGAACAGCTGTTCCAAAACTGTCACTATACGGGATCATTTTACTGAATTAAATTACCTCGCAAATGAAATTGTTTCTCATTTGGCCCTGAAGTGTTCTATGGAGCAGCTGTGCAGACAAACCTTTGAAAGAAAGTTATAAGAATGAAAACTGCAGAAAAGAGCAGAGTTCATTAACGAGATGGAACTGAGTCCAGCAGTGTATTGTGGGAATTAAAAAGCAGGGTTAGAAGTCTTCTTTAACCAATCAGAGATCTTGGTTGAAGGTCGCCATCAGGCAAAAGCTTCCAGTTGACCTTTATATGTTCCTGGACTGTTTCCCTCTCAGTAGGAAGGTCTTGGAAACATTTCCGGGGGCTTGAAATGAACCTAAGGCCTTTATCTCTGTAACCTCTGTGTGTGTGTCCTGGTACGTGTTTTAGAGCTTGTAATGACATTTTGTATTTCTTTGTTTAGGTTGTAGGGTAAGAAAATCCAAAAACAGCGAACTGTCAGAGTTTTAGCTGCTGCACTTCTCTGCTTCCTGCTTTAAACTGAAAAATCACTTTCTGTTTATTGTCTTCTTGAATTTTCATTATAATCTGTGCATCTGTGTATATACTTGTGTTAGTCGTGGTGAGGTCATAAAGCATGCACACAGTAAAATTGTGGGGGACTAGGGGACTAAATGTTAAGGTTAGGATAAGTAGATGAAAGTAGTAAAGTATCTGGAATCACCAATTTAAGTTGGCAGTTAGAACATTTGCTAAAAACTGGGGATACTTCAGCCGTCCTGACTTGAGACAGACTCTACAGGGATTAGGTTGTGTTGTTTTTAGGGTTCAGATTAGAGTTTAGGGAAATGGACTGGTTCTTACTGTATATAGCACAATTTTTCAAGTTTCACTGACTACTCCAGGCCATTTTTTTACATTACAAGCCATTTTACATTACAGTATTCACCCATTCACACATATATTTATACACTGTTTGTTGCTTTATTGTTATGCACTTAAGCACTTTTATTCACCGTGCACGCGCACACGTGCCAGTATATCGGGGCAATTTGTTGTTCAACTATCAAACCGGTGGGCAACTGGTTCTACCTCCTGAGCCACAAGTTGACAACCTGTGAACACCAGTATGAGTTGGATGTGAAATCTGTTAAAGAACTTGAGTTTGCATTTTTAAGATTCAGGTCTTAGAATTGGACTACTGTAGATCTTAAATTATTTTTTTGTGTGAAGGCTTGCTTTGAGGTTAGTGTATGTTTAGAGTAAGGTTGTGAGACACTTGGGAGGAAGGAAAGTTGTGGAAAGTAAAGTTAACAGCTCTTCAAAGGGGTTTTTAGAGTCGTGTAGTTGTTTTAGGATTCAGGTGAGGATCATGTTTGTTCCACTTCATTTCCACATAAGGGGTGACTGTGGCTCAGGTGGTAGAGCGGGTCATCTACCAACTGGAAGGTCAGTGGAGCAATCCCTGACTACTCCATGCCAAATATCCTTGGGCAAGATACTGAACCCGGAGTTGCTTTTGGTGTATCAGTGTGTGTGTGTGTGTGTGTGTGTGTGTGTGTGTGTGTGTGTGTGTGTGTGTGTGTGTGTGTGTGTGTGTGT
>JAVDPK010000690.1:411753-429304 GCA_034780415.1 Cichlasoma orientale
AAACACTTAAGTGTGACAAACATGCAAAAAAAACAGGAAATGAGGAAGGGGGCAAACACTTTTTCACACCACTGTATGTGGACAAACAATTTAGAGTTATCCAGAGATTTCACAAAATATTTAGCTCATATTTTCATTTGTAATGAAACATGTTTGATTAAACATAATGAATACAAAGTATCTTAAATAGTGGTCCTAGACTTTTGGATCCCACTGTGTATACACTCCAAGAAACATCAGCAGCGAGTAGTTTTGTCCTCCTTTCTGCTCACAAGTACAATAAAATTAGTTCTAAACGTTTAGCTTTACATGCATTAGGTACTCACATCCTGCTCGCTCAGATTTGAAAGGTTTGAATAAAACGTTCCTTGCAAAAGTTGGCAGCCTAAAGTGGATTAACAGTACAACATGGAAAAATAAAAATAGCTCATGTGTGCTCAGAGTTTAATCCCAGAGTAAACACAGGTTAAAATAACTGCAGGCATACAGCTGACATGTGACAGCGGCTGTTTGTTGTTTATCTCCTTTTCATTTTCTCCAAGAAAATCTCTTCCTTTTCTGTGGCTCGATTCCTTCGGAAGATCTCGCTCTGCAGAAGAATCTCATTAAAGCGAGCCTCGGGGTAAACTCTGTAAACACGGCCGTGTGTCTCCACACTCGTGTACAGTTTAATTTGTTCGGATTGTTTCCGTGCTGGATGAGCTCGAGGTGGATTTGCTTGCACTGCTGTTCCTGCAGCTCTTTGCAGGACTGTGACATTAGTTTTTACAGTTCCTGCCTCGAGGACAAGTCTATGCAGATCAGTGGGAAGGAAGGCAAGGCAAGGTTATAGGTTCAATTCTCTGTACAGCTGCAGAGGTCAAAGGAAATTCCCTGGAGAATTTTGCCCTTCGGTGATAATTTTCTTTAACTGCCATTTCTTTATCTCTCTAACTGTTCCTTTATTGTTGTATTACTCAAATGATTAAGTAGAAAAGCACTATATACTGTAAGAACCAGTCCATTTAGTGTAAGAGTTTTAATCATTCATTTCTAAACCCTCAACTTGACCTCTGACCCCGGCCTGTGCTGTTGTGATCTGTCAGGTTTCTACATGTACATAGAGACGTCGAGGCCAAGGCTGGAGGGCGACACGGCCCGACTGCTGTCCCCAACATTCAACATGAACTCCAAGAGCTCCTCCTCGTCTGTCAGCAACAACCCCACCTACTGCTTTGCTTTCTATTATCACATGTATGGGAAACACATAGGTGAGAGTGAAGTAGAAAGCCACATGCCTCAAGTACAGCACGCGATGAATGAAAATGACCTTAAACGGTGCTGCTTGATGTCTTGTAGGTGCTCTGAACATTTTCCTGCGTCAGAAAGGTCAGACGGTGACAGATACCTTGGTCTGGAGCCTCACCAGTAACCAAGGAGAACGCTGGCGTCAAGGCAAGGTCAACATCCACCCAACCACAGCCTTTCAGGTACAGACCACACCAATCCTCACAGACTGCACAGTTTATTGCAGACCACCCCAACAAGACAACAACCAGCACCCAGCTTACTATAGACCATACCGACTTTCTTAGAGACTACCCCTTCTCTGTCACAAGCAACACCAACTGCACGGGGTGGCTGTGGCTCAGGAGGTAGAGCAGGTCTTCTAATAATTGGAAGGTTGGTGATTCGATCCCTGGCTGCTCCAGTCTGCATGCCAAAGTGCCCTTGGGCAAGATAATGAACCCCGTGTTGTTGTGTGTGTGTGTGTGTGTGTGTGTGTGTGTGTGTGTGTGTGTGTGTGTGTGTGTGTGTGTGTGTGTGTGTGTGTGTGTGTGTGTGTGTGTGTGTGAATGTTAGATAGAAAGCATTTACCTGTATGACTGTGTGTGTGTGTGTGAATGAGACATGCTGTATAAGGTGCTTCTTTACACAGATGAGTTTTATTTAAACATTGATTGCTATAATAACGTGTTAATTTGTTAATTACATGTTAATTACAACAAATGTCACACTAACTGGGATTTCAGTGTTTGTAAAAAAAAAATAAAATGCAGATTACCTTTGATAGTGACTTTATTAATGAGGAAATTAAACCAAGCATCAGTCAGCTGGTTCAGGTGCAGCAGGAGGGGAGGAGTTTCTCTGCCGGCGGGCAGGTGAAGTTCAGTCTGTTACCTCACTAACTCACTCAGAGTTGAAGTCTTTCTAGAACACAAAATCTGGAGTTTTCCCCATCTCAGGGTTAACAAACTCAGAGTTGTTATCCTGGAATAGGGCCCTGACCACATGGCACATACTGAAAACAGTATCTACCCACTGTACTATAAACACCAAGTGTTCTAGAAACCTCGCCTACAGTTACTTCCTCACAAAACATACCCCAGGCTTCCTATCACTCTGTGTCTCTGTAGATGGTGATAGAGGGTGTCCGAGGCTCTGGTATTGAGGGAGATATTGCTATCGATGATGTCACCATTGAGGAGGGAGAATGTAAAGACCCCCCTCCCAACAGTGAGTACGATTACAGAAATGCTAAAACTTTCTTTATTATTTTACTCTCATAAAGAGTTTTCATCTCTTTTTTTTATTTTAGTGAAACTTTTATTTATGTTATTAGCGGCCCCTTAAAATACACAAAATTAATACTAATTCATCCTTAATTTTCCAGTGAAAACACTCCAAAAACTTTTTTTAACCTTTTGCAATATGTTCACGACTTGTAGCAGCCCAGTTGATGAATAGGCTTCAAGCTTCAGCCTCCTTTTTGAATTTAAGCTAAGTTTAACACAATTGGCACAAAATGGACAAACGTGCCAACACAGGCACCTCCAGTTCATTTGCACACGAAGCAAGCTGCATTAAAATCTGTTACATCTTTAAATGACTTTCTTAGATTTCTGATGTAACATGACACGTGTAACACATGCTTTCACACAGAGATCCTGCAGCTGCCGCTCAGTTCACACAGTTTAAATGCTCAATTTGATTTTAAATTAGATTTTGATGTTGCTGCCACAGCGTTTCCTCCTGTGATTCATCCTCCTGTGATTCATCCACGTCTACTCTCTTTCTTTCTCTTTTTTCTGCACAGATCTGAGGTCACTTGCTCCGCCCTCATCGCCGCATATATGGCAGCTCTGCGTCACTCTGATTCTGGCTCTGATTGGCCAGCAGAGGTGACCCCTCCCTCTCTCTTGGACATCCCAACCTTTGACTCTCTGCCCACCTATTCCTATTCCATCATTCCCAACATTTAACCTCCCTTCATCCCTCTACTACCAAAGATATAAGTAGAGCCAAGATGGCTAATGCAAGAGGTCATATGATGGTTTGGTAAAATGAGAGCTGAGGTTTAAAGTACCAGTTTTATTTCAATGAGCTCCTCTTCTTCTCTCTCACTTCACAGTAATCTGTTTTGGACAGATATCAGCTGAGCTGAGCTTAGAGACTGGAAGCAGGGGGAAACTGCTAGCCTACACAGCTCCATTAGAAGAGAATTTAAAAATCCACCTTTAAACAACAGCAATACTGTCTGATTACACACCATATTTCTCTTCTTGTTCCATAAAAAGCATGCATTTTGTAAATAAGACAGCTTTATTTAGAATTAAATTATACAGGGAATGATGTGATCTGCTACTCGAGGGTCATTTGTTTATCTTCCTGCTGGACTTTCTTTGTTTTGTTCAACTTAGATGAGCTGCACACTTTGTTTTTCTGTGGTTTTCTTATGTGTCTTCCATGCAGACGCAGTAGGGGGGCCTTTTAATCCCCAAAGACATTCCTCAGGTCAGCTTTATTACAGGTGTAGCTTTTTCTTTTATTATTATTATTACAGCTTTATTTCAAAGCAGCATTTTCTTTCATATTGGGGGCTTTTGATGCTCTGCAGATGAAGCTGTACGCGTGGCTGCTGATGAGGAAAAGGAATTTGTTTTAGTGTCATTTATTTGATCATTTCAAAGCAGAACCAGAGCATCAAAATTACACTTTATATGAGTCCGACTGAATCTTTATTTTTGGCACTTACATGAATTGTACCATGGATCCACATGACGGGCAACATTCTACATGAAGGTCATTTTATAGGCAGCTCAAACTCTGAATCATGTCCCCATCCTGCCAGCAGGCCCTGGTTATTAGTGTCAGTCCAACATTATAAACACAAGTAGTTTTCCAGCACAAATGTCAGGCATGTGAAGCCAGAAGCTCTGAGAAGCACTCCTGGAAAATGTTGGCATTCAGCACCAGCGAGCACGTGTGCAGAAGAAGAAACAAAAAGAGCAAAAAGAAGGATTAAGAAAAACCTTCTTTTGGCTGCACCCTTATTAACAAGGGTTCACCACAGCAAAGTCAATTCAATTTTATTTATAAAGCCTCAAGCCGACCGATCCTAATATTTGATTTGACAGAGATGTATTTATTTAACGTCAGACGGCCTTCCCGACACATTACCAGGAATGTGTTTCCTCCTGGTCTTGAATCAGGGATTTTTCACATGTGAGGTCATTTTAACCACAACACTATGGAGTAACCAACAAATAACGCACACTCTGAAAGTCTTTAGTTTGTCCAGGATCAAAACCACTTCAGCTGGAAAAACTCCTCAGTTGTCCATCCACTCAGCTGCAAAACATTTGTGCATTAACTTGGATACAGTCACCACAAGTTTGTGACTGTGATTTATGATCATAAGTGATTTGGATGCGATATGCATCCATCTATAACATATAGCAGCTCTGTGCAAGACAGTAGAAATATGAAATGCATCATTCGGGCCTGAGAGGGATTCATTCACTGTGGATAAATACAGCTCTGGCATCTTTAAATGACTGAGATAAATGTTTCTATACAGCAACAGTATTATTATACGTGCTCTTCTGTTGATAGGTGTGATGTAGGAATATTGCATTTGAGGGTTAATGTGCAGGAAAGTCAAAAAAAAAAGCACATTACTGAAAGTGGCAATCTATGAAAAGGGAAAACATCTTAATAGTCGTAGCTAAAAAGAAATAACTAAAGTTAAAGCACACATCTAAACACGTTGCAACACACCCGCTAAAGTGACCCACATCCACTAAAATGACCCACACCCGCTAAAATGCTGCCTATGGTTATATGTGTGGAGTTTTTCTTAAAATTAGAGTAATTACAAAATGTACCTTAAAAGTAGGTAGTAGTAGTCTTCAGTCAACCACGGAACAGATACTTTATTCAGTCTTCACTGCCAACATCACAGTCTGTTATTCTGTTTTTACACAAGCCCCGAGAGCTTGCAAAACACAGGTAACCTACAGCTTAGTACTGCCCCTGAATGCCTCCTGCCCTGGAGTTTTCACGTGGATAGACAGAGTCTGCCATCAACCATATCCAGCTTTATGTCTCTGTTTCCAGTCTGAGATCCAGTTTTCTACAGTGAAGCTCTTTAAACTTTCAGGCACCAAGATCAGTGTTAGAAGAGAGGAAAGCAACAGCTTGAATGTCAACCCTCCGCCCTGTCCCACCTTTCCCGCTCATTTTCCATGTTCCCATTAATCCATTCTCCCCCTGAGCACATCAGCAGTACTGTACTGTGAGATGGACCGGCAAATGGTTGTCTCTCTCTCTCGCTCTCATTCTGTCTCTCTCTTTTACATATATATATATATATATATATTTTTTTTTTTTTGGAGGGCGGGTGGACCACGCAAATGGCATTTTAAAAACAAAGTAGTTTCAGAGCCTACTTTGACATCTGTCTGTCTGTGGCAGACCAAAGAGGAGAGGTCAGCATCTGCCATCAAGTGCCTTCAGATTCACAGAGGGACAGTTGGCTGAGCCAGGGGCTGCCAGCCTTTGTCACAGAAGCAAAGAATCAAACATCTTTCTGTCTTAATGACTGGAGTGAACATAAAACATCCTCCGGTTTGATTATGCAGAGAAACAGTTTCTTTCTTTTTCTTTTCTTGGAGATGAAAATATTGGATTTTGAGCAAACATAAGCCATGTTGTATGGCTTTTTTAAAAAAAAGGCACCAACAAAGAAGCCATGGACAAGGAAACTGACTCTGGATGCAGGACAGGACATCTGATTTATTTAACTACTTAACTAAAAGAACAACCATCATCTAGCGATATGCTACTTCTGTTGGACAGTTTTCAACCCTAATCCAACGGGATTCCAGCGTGGGTGTTTCGGAACCATTTTAGTATTCCAAAATAAGAGTTTCCTGAAGGAGCCGAAGACTTTGCTACCTGAGACCATCAGTTACCTTAAACTACAAAATTAGCTAAAGATTTTGAACAAATGAAAGAGGAAAAACATGTAAAATCAATATATTGTTCTTATGATAGTATAAAAATGGTGTTGGGGGAGGAGAGGCTGTTTACACCTCTCAGCTCTTAACCATCTGTTTTTATTTTTGTTGGTTTTAACAGGTGTGGGGGTTTTAACTGAATTTTTGTTTTGGGTTTCAAGATTTTTATTGAATCTTTAAAAAATATTAAAGAAAGTTTTAAACTACAAAGCATTTTCTATCCTAAAAAAATTTGTCATCATGGTTTAACTGAAGTTCATGGTGATAAAATATTTCTAAGGATCTATTTAAAAAGCACAAAAGACCGATATTTATTTAATAGAATCAACACATGTACAACACATCTGCATATCTGCAGGGAAATTTCCTGCTTCATCGCCTCTGCATTATATATGGTATGGAAGCCCATTTCTGCCAGGAAAATGGTTACAAAGTTAGCATGATAAAACATTGAAATGCTTATAATTTGTCATTTACAATTTTTTTATTTTTGTCACTTTTTTGACATCATAAGTTATTGACTTATCATCTCCTAATTATTCTGCTAAAGAACTGAAAAATAATGGATTACGAGTTAGCGTGATCTAACAAAAAAAAAGAAAAGAAAAGAAAAGCCAAGTTTGTTCACTTTCTGCATGGGTATTATCTCTGTATTGTAAGTAGCAGTTTTGGTTTAAATTCATCAGAGATCATAATTTTGATTCATTAGACCCCGGCTTAACCCTTTAACACCGAGCGTGTTGTCACAGAGACGATGTGTTTCTGCAACAGTGCAATGAAATTACCGTAATAACCACATGCTGGCTGTGAAGTGCAGTTTCTCAGCTTTCAGAAACCATTTGGATTTTTCCGATAGGACAAACTGTCGCTTCATTACAGTAATGCAAAGTGCGTTTGTGTGAGCGTGTCGGCGATGATAGCTCAGTGTTTGAGTTCATTTTTTTAAAGTTTTAAACAAAAGTGGTCCTTTCTTACTTATTTCTATAATTTGGTTTAATTTCATTATTTTAAGTTTAAATTATGCATTTTGGTTTATACTTATTGAGTTCGTTTAAGATGTATTTTTTTTTTCTTTTAAGGACTGTCTTGATTTGGATTTGAAAAATACACATTTGTATTGCTTTCAAATTTTATTTAAAAAGTCATAATTTATTTTCATGTTTTTGATTTATAATATTGCATCACTGACATGTAAAGTATTTTTGATTTTCTTTCACAACTTTCACTTATTTTATTTTATTTTTTATTTATTTATTTTTATTTTTTTGCATAAATTGGCTTCTGTACATCAGCTGGAACTCATCCTGCCACAGATGTAGCTGCCACCTTGATCATGTGGTTTTACAACACATCAGAGAAAATCCTTCTTAAAAATTTTAATTTAAATACATAATGAGAGCTTTGAATGTATGTGACAAATGACAAATTTTTCTAAATAGATCAGAATATATGTAGGGAAATTTTTTGATCAAATGAAAATGGGTCAGATTTATCTAGCAATGAATATATATATATAGTTATTAATTATGATTCCCTGTCTTTAATAATTTAATTTAATAATAAAAGATGCAAGTTTTTCAGTACACAAAAGCTGCAAGAAAGAGCGAGAGAGCCTTATTTCCATCCCAGCCACTGTTACTGTGTGAGTCTCTGTGTCACACTGTTATTGAACTTGGACCAGAAGCTAGCAGAGGATCCACAAGACGAATGCTTCCCCCAGATAAATATAATTTTTCTTCAGTGTTTTGTTGATTTCTTTTTCTCCCTGTGGTGACTCTTTTCTTCTTTCTGTATGTTTTTCCACTGCAGCTGATGATCAGATTATTATTTCAGCCCCTCTGGGTATCAGTTTTTCCTCTACTGCATCATAATCACATTAACTCGAAATGATTGGTTGCCACTGAAGAACACCGCTGGGTTTATGTATTTGTTTTCCACATATATTGAACAGTGTTTATATTCCCTATTCTGCAAACCTTTTACAGAAAGAGGCCTCATTTAATCAAAAACAGATCAGTTTATATAAATATATATATTATTATGTTATACTTCAATTTGCACTTTTGAAAGAAAATTTCTAAACAGCTTGGACAAGAAAGCAAAGTTACACTTTCACTTGTTAGAAAAAAAATCTCAAGTTTTGACGTACATGTCAAATGTTTTCTGTCGCCATCACATTTTTACCTTATGATATAGCAATACTTCAATAAACATGGAACACGTGACCTAGTCTGTACAGGAATATCATCCATTTAAATGTATATGAAATGCATTACAGATGACGGGGAACATGGAGACTGCTGTGAAACGAGACTTGCAACAGTGAACAATTATGAAAAGTCACAGAACATATTACTTTTTTGTGATTTGACACGGATGTGTTGAGTCATTCAGGCTGAATTTCTACTGATTTCAAACAGCTGATGCTTTGTTTCGGTGTCCAGAGTCTTTCTGAATTCTTCCAAAGACAATAGGATATTCTTTTTCTGGAAATATTTCATAGTCATTGTGGTCCAAGAGCGTCACCACTTTCTGAGTTAATTTTATTTATAAATACAGTATAGAACCCGTCAGCAGCCATATAGGGTTAAAATATTCCAAGACTACATTTTACTACATTAGTTACATTTAAGAAATTTTTTTTTCTGGACTTTCTGTTCTTGAGGTTTATGAATGTTTTGCACCTTATAGTTATGACAGTTTCTCTTTATATTATATTCTTAATATTATATTATATTCTTAACCACTGAAGATCAGCCACCTTGTTTTCCTTGAATTCACCTGTGAATTCCTTCTGTCCGATGTATCAAACTACTGATTTGCCCACTCTCCGATGGATTTGCTTTGTATTTGCAGCATAAGGTCGGCTTGTTTCATTTGCATTGTGATCTCCTTTGACCATTTTAGGTTAACAGCAACAGCTGCATATTTTAAAGAAATAACAACGGAATAGCCCGCATCTGTCCATGAATCAGGCTCTAAGGCTCAGTTATGTCTGAGCCACTGAAAACAGGAGGCTTGTCTATTAAAACAATTGTAATTCATCAATGGTTATTTGCAGTAGCTTTGTTAAATGTTTCAATGCTCATGATTTAACTGTAACTGCAAGAATGTTTGGACAGGCGGCTAAAGATTTTTGATAGAAAAAAGCAGCAGCTTTGGGTTCACTTTAATCATAGCAGTTCATATGCACATTAAAACAGAAACTCAGAGCATACACTGTATGAGACTCACATAGACAATAAAGGACTCAGTGTAGCAGTCCAAGGAACAAAGCCTTGATCCACACTGATCCAAACTCCACCCAGCAGAATGTTTTAGATCCATTTAGTTTGAATTTTGGCTTGGCCTCAGCTGAAGTCAGACTGAAGATAAAATTTTCTGATCTATTTCCACACGATCATGGATGTCACCAAGGCTGCCGCATTGTTTCCATCCAGTTTGGTGCAATCCATACAAACAGTTTGAAATGTTATTAAAACTTTGACCTCTGTGCTAGTATAGCTCACTGGGTAGAGCAGACGACCCTTATGCTGTAAGGCTATTGCACCCTGGGCCATTTACTGTGCGTCTTCCCCGGCTTTCCTCTCCACTGTTCTATCATAATAAAGGCTAAAAAAAAGCCCCTGAAAATATTTGGCCTATTATATAAAGTAAATAAAACCAATGTACCTTCATGTTTTAAGTACCAATGTAATCATAATACTTTAATAATGCATTATATTTTAAAAAAGACTCTCCAAATAGAGTGGTCATGATAATATTACTGGATATTATTATTAAATAGTCCACAAAGGAGCAACATAATTTAAATTAATCAGTCTCACAGTTAAATGCCATTCAGCAGATAAAAGAACGCCAAATAAAATAAGAAAAAAATAGCAAAAACAAGCATAAAGCACATAAAACATAAAACACCGGAACTTAAAATAAAAAATAAAAAGAGATGAAATAAAATTTTCAGCTAATCTAAAAACTTTTTTTTTTCTTTAGAGATTTTACTTCCTCGAGAATTGGTCACATTCTAAAACTCAGGCAGCGTGTAGGCAATTAAACTCAGGCTCTGATACCACATGACCCCGCGTTGTTTTTAAACCTCACTTTACATTTCATATAACGTACCACGTGATATCTCAGCTGATCAAAGCTTCTACGACTTTGCGGGGGGGGATGTCCTCGTTTATTTCCTCAGAGGTCGGCTTTTTTTGCCCGTGTTGTTCACGTTTGGCTTTGTGGAAGAGGGATCGGCAATAAAGTTAAAGTTTTAAAAGCTACCAAGACTCTGTGGACATGTGAAGAAAGATATTTTTATAACTGATTATTTTCTGCAGTACATTCTTAAATCAGTTGGACTAAGTGATGCTACACTGCATACTGGTTATTATTAGTATTATTATTATTATGATACAAAGAAATACACTCCAAATGTAACTTTTAACAGTGTTCTGTTGTGTGTGTGTTCATTGCTTCATCTTGCACATATCCCATCACATTCTCCCCGGGATAAAACTTTTAGGTCAGGATGAATACAATGCACGGTCCTCACACCAAACCAGAGACTATGTTTCATGTGGGTAAGGACGGTCCGAGTGCACAGCTGGCCTTCTAAGGCTAAAGTTAATTAGTGACTTAATGGCTGATGGCTTCAGAGCCTTTTTTTAAAAAATCTGAAGCAGTCACATTCAAACTGAGCCTGTGTGTCTCATTGTTCAGAGTGTAATGATAAACCACGGGCACCTTAAAAGAAAACAGCAATGGCTGTAAATGCTGCAGTTGAGAGTCGATGCCTGTGTGGTTTCTGCTGACTGCTTGCCCTGTTTGATTTCAGTCTGGAAGAAAACGTAATTTCCATCATTTGAATAGAAAGATTGACAGCATAAAATGAAGCCTAGTAATGAGAGTTTTTAGCAAGCAAGGTGGGGCTGAACGAGAAGCTTTCACCATCTGGATGGAAATGACAGATTTCAACCAGACCTGAAATGTTTTTACTGAAGCAAGTGAAGTCCCTGCAGGATAGAAATGACAGCATGGAATTAAACATATAAACATTTTAGACATATTTTCCGAAATTAATCCTGATGTGAACGTGTGGACATCTAGATATGTGGATGTGTAATATCCAGACTTTTTTTTTAAAAAAAAGGTTTTTTTGGAGGTAAAGTCTTCTGTTTTGGTTCAGAAGCTTCACCCATCGGCATGCTGCTGCCACTCTGGATTGTTTGTGTTTCTCCATTAGGTTAACACTGGAAAAGTAATTCGTAGTTACTTTTAGGTGTCCTCTCTGACCTGGGCCTTTAATTAGCTGCAATGTGACCATCTTCAGCACTCGGACTGCGGCAGCCGTCGTGTTTGCCCAGCCTTCATTTACTGAATCCGGCCTCAGCAGCCTTACAGCCACCGTTCATCATCCTGCAACTGATTTCAGTTCAGTTCAGTTGCCTGTCGTGTTTAGCAGATCAGATCAGACTGGTCTAGCATGGCTGTAAGTGGGTTTGTTAACTCCCTTCTGTTATGACTTAAACCAGTGATTTTCAACGGTTCGGCCCATTCAAAGGAGCATTTTATTTGCAGTGTATATAAATAAACAACATGCAAACACGTTGTAAATGTTATGTTGTTTTCTTTCTGGTTCCTGCTGATCTTCCTCCTGGTGTTTCTTAGTGTTGTCCTTGTCATTGTCTCTGTCTCCCTCTGTTGGTCTTGTGTCCCTCGTTATCACTGGCTGTTTTATTTTGGTAATTTATTTTTCTTGTGCGCCTTCTGTTATTGTACTTCCTGTTGTCCTTGGTCTGATTGTCTTGGTTGGGTGACTTAATCTTGTTCACACTGAATAGATCTGCTCCAGATCCAGACTTTATGGTTGTGTTGCTGTGACAGTCAGTCCAAAAAGTGCTCTAAAGAAGCAAAAGACCCAGTTTTCCTGCTCCTGCTTTTCTTCATGAACTCCTTTGTCGTGTTAGCAGTGTGTGTTTTGGGTCATTATCTTGCTGCATGATGAAGGATCTTCCAATCAGTTTGGTTGCATCTTTTTTTAATTGACAGACAAAATATTTTTGTAGACTTCTGAGTTCATTGTACCGCTGCCATCATGTGTGACATCATCAAGGAAGATTAATGAACCTGTCCCAGAAGAAGCCCAAGCCACGACATTACCTCCACTGCGTTTCACAGATCAGCTTGCATGTTTGGGATCATGAGCAGATCCTTTCTTTCTCCAGACTTTAGTCTTTCCGTCACATGGCTAAAGGTTCATCTTTGTCTCATCAGTCCATAAAACTTTCTCAGGCTTGCCTCTCAACTTCTTTGCAAATTCAAGCCTGGCCTTCTTGTTCTTGTTAATTAGTGGTTTACATCTTCTGGTGAAGCCTCTGTACTTTAGTTCATGAAGTCTTCTGCGAGCAGTAGATTGTGATAGTGTCACTCGTGCCCTCTGGAGGTTGTTGCTGATGTCAGTTATTTTAGGGTTTTTCTTTACAGACCTACAATGCTGGTCAACTGGTCATCAGCTGCTGCTGGAATGGAAATAAAAGCTGAGCTGTTGATCTTTTGTTTTATTGATTTTTATGTCAAACCCAAATGTTTTCAGTCTACAGCAACAGTTCTAATGCTTTTGGACGGAAGTGTAAGAATCTCATAGTAGTTAATTTAGTGTCTAACAAAAAACAGACTATTTATTGTAATATTTAAAATCCTTTTAATAGTGAGTTGGCCGTTAGTAGGGTGGAAGAAACAGGGCTGATATTTGCTTCTAATAAACAGGTTCAGCTCATAGTGCTTTGATGCAACTTTGCACTGACAGAAGAAGACGAGGTTCGTTGGTGAACACATAGGTTTTGGAAAAATCACCTCCAAATTCTTTCATTTGTTATGAACACTAAGTTCAAACAACAGCACACTGACACATGTTTAATTCTCAGTGGAGTCTCAGTTGCGGAGGAAGAGAGCGGAGGGTGTTTTTGCGTCATCGTGTTCAGATCAAAAACGCTTTTAGAGCAGCACAGTTTAGCAGTCATCTGAACACAAAGCTGCTCTCTGATCTGTCAGTTAACCTGAGTGAGCCTGACGCCTCATAGGTCAGTGGAGGTTTGCCTGTGTGAAGATCAGCTCTTCAAACAGCTTTCACGTTAACTGGAAGAGCTCAGTGCAGTAAATAGATTTTCCTCCCTGCTGGTCTATCACGTCTGAAACCAAAGAACGATCTGACGTTTTTAACTCCGTGTTTAAACTGGTGTCATCTCAACAAACTATTTTAAAGAATGTAACAGAATACTTAATCAGAGAGAGATTACAGAGGGATGCAAAACTGCTGAAAAGAGATGTAAACATCACTACGCAAAGACACAGCGGACGCAAAAAGATACAAAACGGCACTGAAGCTGCATCCACGAACTGCATGAGTGCAACTCGTTTAACTAAATACTCGAATTCTACTCATCAAAACTGCAGTGCAAACTTCTTCCATACCATTCAGCATGTGAGCTGTGCACCAACAGCGCTGCATGGGACAGAGGTCCGGGTCAGTGAGCTGAACTAGCAATGAGGTGAAGATTCAGAGTCAGCTAGCAGCCTGGCTGGCACCCCGTGGTACTTCAAAGGAGCCCACCCCTAGTTATTTAAAACTGGAAGCCTTGTTCAAATTTAAGCTGTGAGTCATAAAAACCAAATTCACCCTCTGTGCAGTTGTTATGAAGTGGGAACTGGTACAAAAAAGGTTTTTTTTACTACGTTTTACTACTGAGATTAAAAAAAAAAGAAAATTTAAACAGCATGAAAAACACATCACAGTAGCTGCTGCCATCTGTTGGTGAGTTCTGAGATTAACTTCACAGAAATGCACCGGAGCTCAGATCAGATCAGTGTTGCATCAGTCAGAACTGCTGCTGCTGCCTTAATGCCATCTGCAATAATACATGAAGTGAATAAAGTCTGTTATAAGATAATGCAGTGGTGCAGTAGCACAAAGAACGAGCATTAAAGGAAATAGTAACACATACTCAGGGGGACTATATTAGGATCCTGGGTCGGTCTGTGATTAGATGTTAGAAACCTTCCTGTGAGATTCATCACATCAATAATATCCTGTTATTTCTCACCGGCTGGATTCGGAATTGGTGTAAATTTGTGAGAAAAAAAAAACAGAGCTACAATATGAATCTGAATATGACCTTCTTACTGGTTTTAAAAAAAATTTCCCCTAAGGATGAATCCACTTGCAGTATTTGTCATTCTTATGTGCAGTACGCATCAGAATGACACATCTTCTTGGCATAAATTAAATCCTCTGAGATTCCAGGTTTTTCAAAAAGCAAGCCAACAGTGACAGCATATTAAAAGTGAAATATTTACGGAATATGTCATTAAGGTTTTTATATTTAAAGGGGAGGCAGCTTTACTTCATGGGTTAACTGGCACTAACACAGGTTAGTGTTTTACTGGCTTTAGAATAACAGAGAAAAAGTAGAGTTCAGTAGAGACACCGATCTATCAAAGGCACATAGAGAGTAGAGTTGAATTTCGCAGTTATTGATTTTACTTTGATCCTGGGAATACTCCAGTCTTTTAGCCTCGATCTATGTCTTGCCACATTTTTGTAAACACAGATGTACTCACAGATCTTGTCAGTTTTGTCTCGATGTGTATGGAGGGCTAAATGTGCCAAAATGAAAAAAGTAGAAATTAAATTAAATACTTGTGTCATTAAATGTTTAAAATTTGAAATAAATAAATACATTATTTATTTATGTATTAAATACATAATTCATTAAATTTATGATAGTTCGTTTATTAAACTATCAATTTTATTTTAAAAAAATATTTAATTAATTCACTATTTAATTAATAATGCGCTGCAATGCATCATGAATTTATGTTATCCGTCAACCTCACCCATTAATGTCAGGGAGCTGGGCAAACCATTGCTTTGGTCTGGAGTTTATTCTTTCAGTGAGCACTTCTCAGTACCAAGTACACAGAGTTTGTACTTGCAAACTACTGTTTCAACAGATATGGAGATAAAGGCTGGAGACTGGCCTAAAATTAGTTAAAACAGCCAAGTCAGCATGGTGGTGTGGAGGTTATGGGCAATTTAGAATCACCAGTTAACTTAGTCCCACTAACTGCATGTCTTTGTTGCTGTGAGGCAGCAGTGTGTGCCACCGTGCTGCTGCAGTGTACTCTGCTATTGTTCATTTAAATGTTATTAAGGGAATACTGTTAAATGTTCAGTTTCTATGCTATATGTCAGAACAAGATCCAGAGTGTGGTTAAAGTGGTGGGTGGGCTCATATACATTTAATAGAAGCCAACTGAATCTGATAATAGATTAAATGCAGTGTTGAGGCTGTCATTTTCAGCATCTACATGGGTGTTAAAATCACCCACTATAATTATTTTATCTGAACTGAGCACTAAATCAGATAAAACGTCTGAGAAATCAGACAGAAACTCTGAGTGTGGGCCAGGTGGACGATAGAGAACAACTTTTAAAATGCTAACTGAGGTCTGTAGAGTCTGAGACGTGGTTTGGGTTTTTTTTGTCATTTCTCTGAACGTTACGTGCCTGACCAGAGGGTGTGTCTGCTGGAACATTCGCTCCTGGGTAAATTGTATTAACACACACCTGGATGCTCGAGACCAAACTTCTGCCAAACTTCCAAAAACTTTCAAAACTTCTGCTTTCACAGAGGTAGTCACGCTTGCTGATCAATTAATGAAGTGCATTTGATTAGGAGCATTTGGTGCTACTTACCCTCTTATTTAAGGTTATTCTCGGTTTTTCACAGGACTGCACAGAGTCCTGTGAAAACGTTTTTTCAAATGAGAGGATTTCTGAGCTGTTAGAAGCCCTGATTATCATCAGCCCACATCTTTATTCTGTCTCTATAATTAGAGCGCTTAGTTGAAAACTGGAAAGATGAACAAAGCATTAATCAAGGGGTTGGTGTAATTTTATGAAGATTTAAATGGGAAATTTTTCATTCAATTAGACGACTAGAATACAGAACACGCAAACAGGAAACACTTTCGTCCTCTATGCTGGAAGGAACTGAGCTCAGACTACTTCAGTGAATAAAAAAGGCAAAAAAAATGGAAACCTCTGTTTGGAAATGACCAAAACTGTATCAAGTTTAACTTGAAAACGTTGCACTGAAGCAAGAGCCCATCACTCAAAGTAGGTGATGAAGATTCTGCAGATCAGGATTCACTCCCACCACCAATCATTACTTCCCCCAGGCTGTCAGAGTTATTCTCCCTCAATTGCACACCACTGCTTAAGACAGCAAAGATGATCTCACACACTGGATAATTCTCCCGCTCTCATAGCAACAACCAAATGAAAATCCACCCTCGGATTAATTATTTATTTTCAATGCGCCTCATCACGCCCACAGAAGGTAATGAACAAAATACATTTCTGACCATCGAGTGAAAGCGACAGGATGTTTTTTCTTTTTTGATTAACCTTTCCCGGCAGCTTAAGCGAGCAAAATTATGTTCTGTGTGCTGTGTTGTGCCAGACACATTTGATTTGCCAGGAGCACATATGCTGTGGCCAAGCGGAGCTCCCTATAGGCTCCTCGTGTCAATCTTCTCTTTCTTTATTTGATTATTGACATTGGTATGATACAGTTTTACTATGCTGGAGCAGGCAGGCAGATTTTTCTGTCAGCCACTTCTTCTACAGTGGTATGCAAAAGTTTGATAATTGATCATTTTCATGATTTTCCATTATAAATCATTGGCTGCTTGGATCAGCAATCTCAGTTAAATATATCATATAGCAGACGAGCACAATGATATTTGAGAAGTGAAATGAAGTTTATAGGATTTACAGAAACTGTGCAATAATTATTGAAACAAAATTAGGCAGGTGCATACGTTTGGGCACCCCAACAGAAGAATGACAATATTTAGTAGATCCTCCTTTTGCAGAAATAAGTCTGGGGATTGAGATGGCCATTCCAGAACGTTGGACTTGTTCCTCTGCATGAATGCCTTAATAGATTTTGAGCAGTGTTTAGGGTCGTTGTCTTGTTTCCAGCCCAGGCGCAACTTCGACTTTGTCACCGATTCTTGTTCTCAAGAATCTGCTAATATTGACTGGAATCCATGCGACCCTCAAGTTTAACAAGATTCCCAGTACCTGCACTGGCCACAGCCCCACAGCATGATGAAACCACCACCAAATGTTACTGTGGGCAGCAAGTGTTTGTCTTGGAATGCTGTGTTCTTTTTCCGCCATGCATACCGCCCCTTGTTATGTCCAAATA
>JAVDPK010000690.1:430228-444902 GCA_034780415.1 Cichlasoma orientale
AACTGTTTTCTGAATTATTTCAACACTTTAATGGTCAAAATCGCGGAATTTACGCCTCGCCTGTTCAAACACATGGAAGAAATGCGGGGTGAGCCAGTGCAGTGCCGTGGCTGCTGTTTCTCTTTATATCGCCAAAATACGTGTTTGATTACACATGTGCTACACATGCTGATGCTCCACAATCTGTCTAATATATTGAATGAATGTGTGTGTGCCATGTTTATTCTTTGTGAGCGGTCTTGTGCACGGTGCAAATACACAGAGTGAGGCAGAAAGTAATGTGCCGCACCGATAGGGGGCAGTGCTGCAACAGTGCTGCCCCATAGTGAGAAGGATAGGCGCACGGATTTTATCTTCAAATAAAGGTAACATAATATGTTTTTTTATATATATATTTATTTAAAAAGAGACACCCCCCCCCCCAAGTTGAACATTCCAATAAGTTTTTTTTAGCAGAGCTGCACAGATGTTAAGACCAACAAAACTCAGCAAGGCAGATTTTAGGTGACAGTTTTATAAACACAAGCTTCAGTAAGTACTGCAGTATAAATACAGTTATTCAAATATTGTACAGGAGAAGTAAATAATCCTCAAACAATCTGATAATTTTCAGGCTCTGTCCTGTCTGTCTGTATCGAATGCAGAAAATGTCCTAACGGAAACTGTAAAAAAATAAAAAATAAAAAGACACAAAAAAAACTTGCAACACAAAAATCATTGAATTTAAAAGGCACTCATG
Organism: Cichlasoma orientale; assembly: GCA_034780415.1. Taxonomy (NCBI): domain Eukaryota; kingdom Metazoa; phylum Chordata; class Actinopteri; order Cichliformes; family Cichlidae; genus Cichlasoma; species Cichlasoma orientale. The sequence continues at coordinate 430,968 of JAVDPK010000690.1, forward strand.
TTTAAGGCCTTGGTATTTCAGGCATAAGAAACTAGATGGCAGCAGCACAGCATGTCCAGGAGAGCTTCTGTGCTCCAAACTCCACATGCTCTGTGTTTCATCTCAGCCGTGGGCGCACACTTCCTGCACGGCACAGCAGGAGAAGTAACACCCACTCCGGGGTTTGATTTCTTCCTGCAATACAACCGTGGTCTGAGGTTCCGTCTCTGAATCCAGGAACAACAGAATGGAAATCTCCTGGAACAGTTTCCAGGTTCTTCACCAGCCTGTCTGAGCTGCTGTCTCTGTAAAAGTCCACGTTCTTCTGATCTTTGTGGGGGGGGGGGGGATACCAAAAGCAAATTGTAAACCTATTGAATAAAATTGTTTCTCATTCTTTAAAACTATCAACAGCCACATTTATTTTTTCCTGTATACTGCATGTCCCTATTGATGCATACATGGGATTAAGGTACTAAAACACTTCTGTGGGTACTGGGGTACATCAAAAGCCTGTAACATTATTGATGTTTACTGTTTTGGGAAGGTGTGCATAGATACGTGGTTTGGGTGTGGTGAGCTGGGAGCATGTGACCTTATAAAGAAATCTGTGACGAGCCGACATCAGCTCATCAAAGTATTCAGAGCAGTTTTATTTACTTCATTGAATGAAGGTGTGACCACATGTAGGTCAAAGGTCAAATGTTTTACAGAATATATATATATATATATATATATTCCTCTTTTTCTTTACAAGCTGCTTTTTATTCAGTCTCTTCAACAATTTACTGACCTTTTACAGCTACAGTTATGTTTTAGTGTGCATATGCATAGAAAGGAATGAATAAAATAGCTGTTGCAAGTGAAGAACAGTTTCTAATATTCATTTTCAGCCACTACAGCTGGTACTGTAGGAGTAACTTGACAGGTTAGTTGGATTAGTGATCATGTTAAAGTGCAAGAACATCCATTTTAATATGGTTCTGTTGATTAAGCATTGAAGGGCTTTGGCTGAAGGCTGTCTTAACAAAGATCTTGTGGATGAAGAGCATGTTGCATAATTTGCTGTTGCTTTACTCCTGGAAGAAGTGCCTTCTGGTTTAACACCGAGGCCTGAAGATAAAAAAATAAAAAAAAAGATCTTGATAAAGGGATCAGGGGTCATTAATTAGGTGGCATGAAAGCCGTGCCACGACATCAGCTGCACAAGTGATGACCCTGATTACAGTGCAAGTCAGGAATGTTCTTCGCATACATCTCATAAAATATGAAGGACGGTGGGCGATTAATCTGATGTTATCGTGATGGCTGATAACCCAGACACTGAGTTCTGTTTTTTCTAATTGTGAATAGAATCCGAGTCAGTCGACAGTTGTGGTGGAGAGTGGGAAGGCAGTTATGTTTCCTTCTGGGAGGGATGAAGGAGGACAGATGGGCACGATAGTTTCCACACACGTTCCCTGTACTTGTGAAGGCAGAAAGCAGAGGTTATTCCTCTGAGATACAGCTGAGTACCGGGATGGGATCCCGGACAGGAAAACGGAGCACTAGGGCCGACGGAGCAACTGGGTTAATTACAACAAACAACTGGTAGAAAACTAACATGAAAAGCCAAGTTACCCCCCACACGGGTGAAGACAATCTAGCGATAAGCTGCTCCCCATCCAGCCTTCAAAGGCTGCCACCAGATGATAAGATGAAGAACAAGCGTGGAAGAAAGCCCGAGCCCAAACTCCACTCCCAGGGTGGAACCCACTGCTGAACTCAGAGTTTCAATTCAATTTAATATATACAGCTCCTCAAGGCGTTTTATATTGTAAGGTAAAGACCATACAATACTTACAGAGAAAACTCAACAATCAAAACAACCCCCTATGAGCAAGCACTTGGTGACAGTGGGAAGGAAAAACTCCCTGTTAACAGGAAGAAACCTCCGGCAGAATCAGGCTCAGGGAGGGGCAGCCATCTGCTGCAACCGGTTGAGGGTGAGGGGAGAGAGACAGGACAGCAGACACGCTGTGAAAGAGAGCCAGAGATTAATAAGAACTAATGATTAAATGCAGAGTGAGGTATAAACAGAGTGAAAAGCAGTGAATGAAAAAGGAATGCTCAGTGCATCATGGGAATCCCCCAGCAGCCTAGGCCTATTGCAGCATAACTAAAGGATCACCTGATCCAGCCCTAACTATAAACTTGATCAAAAAGGAAAGTTTTAAGCATAATCTTAAAAATAGAGAGGGTGTGGGTCTCCCAAATCCAAACTGGGAGCTGGTTCAACAGAAGAGGGGCCTGAAAGTGAGTAAAATAAACAGAAGCAACAGAAAATGTCGCGGCTGTGACAGACACTGCATCGCGCCACACACGGATGCAAAGGAATCCCAAAGCAAGAGAACCAGTTCTGCTGATGAACTCCAAAATGTTCCTAGAATTGCTGAGTAATCAAAGACGTGAATCAGAGGCAAAAGGCTGCAGACACACCTGCTGTGTTTTCACATCTGAGTCCGGATCGTCTGTTTCTGATAATACCAACAAGTGGCGTTACATGTTACAGTCATTGCTGAAGGTTTTGACAACAACTGTGTACACTTTGTCACCTCAGTTTTTATTTTGATTTTTTTTTTTTTTTTTTTTACAGGTTTCAAGACTTTTGTCATTTAGCTTTGGGAGTGGTGCCACTGCCAAAACATCTGGCCACTGTATTATATTATCACACCATACTTTAGCTCAATACGCATTTGCATTGTGTGAGACTTGGGTAAACAAAATCCCAGAGCTCGCATAAAGAAAACTGAAAATAAAAAAAATGAGTAGTAATACACAGACTGCAGAATAAAAGATAATAAAGACAATAAAAAAAAGGGAAGCAGAGACAGTGTCATTGCCCGCTTATGCTAAGTGAGAATCATGTAAAGGTCACAGCCTATCTGAGTATTGTTGTTGTTGACCATGTATGTCTGGGCCATTCAGGTGACAAATACCAGCTCGTGTCTGAGAGATCTTCACATCAGAGTTTTAACAGCACCTGAAGGAGGCTGTAAACACCAAGTCCACGTTCTGCGCCTCCATTGTTGAGGCAGTGGAGGCTGAAAGGGCCTCTGATTCATGGTTAACTTGTGGGATTTTGGAGACAGCTGGCAGGAACCGGCGAGCCAAGATGAGAACAACTTTGGCGGTGGCTGAAGTTAAAGCTCGGGTGAAGGAGTTCAGTGAGGCCATGAAGCAAGACTCTCACACCAGAGCTGTGCGGGTGTGACTGACAAAGAATGCTGTTTGAACACACAGAGGTGTGTGCTACCTGGGTAGATGCTGGAACAGGTGACACCTGTTCCTTTCAGCCTCTTGGCAGTGAGCTCAGGGAAGATCAAAATGTTCCAAAGGCAGCGCCAGGGTGGTTTAGGGGTTGAGCAGGCGACCATATCCATATGACGCGTAGCGGTGCGGGCGGCACAGGCTCGAGTCCCAGCCTGTCGCCATTTCCCGCGTGTCTTCCCCCATATCTGTCCTCCCAATTTCCTGTCTCTCTCCACTGTCAATAACGCCGCTGTGGCCAAAAAAATCTTTTAAAAAAAAAGTTCCAAAGGCAGCACAGCAATCAGACATGTGAAACAGAGGCAGGGCTGCTGGATTTAAATTATATAAATTATGTGTAGAAGCTGATCTCAAAACAAATAGTATATTATGCATCAAGTGTTTATGCATACATGAGCAAAGGAGGCCATTAGTGAACATAACATACTTTAACTCTGCACAGTAACATGCAGCACAGCACAGTACGGAAACAAAATTAGATTTCATGACAAAAATTAGTTCCCGGCGTCATAAAGAAAGTTTATATGTTGCCATATAAAAGAGGAGGAGGTTTTTCTACAACAACTAAATGTGTGCGGATTACAATAAAAAGATTTTTCATCCGTATGACTACAACATCTGTACAGTTGTAGAGACCTGGGGGGTGGGGGTGGGCCCACCACCCCCACCACCACCACCCCCACCAGAAGCAGACCAGAGCTGGGTGACATTTTTTATTAAGACAAACCTCAGTAAGTATCGTAGTATGAATGCAATCTACAGAAGATGCAAATATTTACATGAAGACTATACAAAATTATAAATAAGCCTATGAAGAAACTGCTAAAATATTCTGTAGTTGTTCCACAATAAATGGAAGAATGACAGCTCCCATTAAATATAGTATTAAAAAGAAAAAAAGAACTATTAAAAATCACAGAAGCACAGGATGCCCAAACCTGCTCCTGTGCTTCAAACTCCTCCACATGCTGCAAGTTGCTTGACTTTATAAAGGATTTAAAATGATGTAGAAAGAAAACCTTTATGAGAGAAAAGCTCTGTGGCAAATCTAGACGTTCACACAGCACGGCTATTCCAAGGGATCACACTGATACAGTTAGAAAGGACAGAATGACATTATTCACAGACAGAGTTCATTGCTCGTGGACTGTACAGCCACTGTGAGGTATACACATTTATGAGAGTCCACAGAGGTTTTCGCTGACCTCCCACAGTTTCCGCGCCACGCTGTCATCTCGAGCATGGGCGCACAAATCCTCTACAGCGCAGCAGGAGAAGTAACGTCCACTGAGAGGTTCGATGCCTTCCTGCAGGGCGCAGTGCAGTGTGGTCTGAGCTCCCGTCTCTGGGTCCAGGAACAGCAGCCAGGCTACAGGCTGGATGAAAATCTTCTGCCACAGGCTGACGTTTCTGGACAGCTCAGTCCGAACAACACCTGCAGGGGAGGGGAGCAAAGATGCTTTCAGCCTGAGTTTAATCAATTTCATAGTTCTTAATGCCTTTACTGTGCAATTAAAATGTTTTTTTTTAAAGTAATCTTTGAATCCTTAAATGCTAACATTTGCTTTTATTTTTCCTTCACAAGCATATTTTTTTCTAATGTTAAATCACTTATGCATACAGTAGATTAAAAGGCACTTAAATCTGTGGGAGCGTGTTACCTGGGTGAACACTGTAGCATGTGACACCAGTTCCTTTCAGCCTCTTGGCAAGCTCATGGGTGAAAAGCACGTTGCACAGTTTGCTGTTGCAATACGCCTGGAAGAACTGCCAGCTGTACCTGCCGGATCCCAAGTCTTTATTTGCAGCCAGAGCCTGAAGGTACAGAAACGACTTTATCAGCACATGCTCAGACAAGTGCCAATATTCAGGTGAAAGACATACAGTGACGTCACTTCTGAGGGGCGACGGCCCAGGTTATGATGCCGGAGAGGAATGTTCTTCGCATGCAACATGAAAGCATCAGAGTCCATGTGAGGTGACGTTTATCAGACCGTGCCACACATGAACGCAAAGAAATCCTGAAACAAGAGAACCAGTTCTGATGCCTACACCAAGATCAAGTCAGGGGGCACTGCTGAAAGACAAAAGGCTGCAGAGACACCTGCTCTGTTTTCACATTTCTGAGTCTGGATAATCGCTATGAAATCAACTAATTGCAAACTAATGGTTACTGCATCATATCGTAGTTCAGCTCAGCATCTCATTTCCTCTTCAGTGCAACATGCAGTGCAGTGTTACATACATCATGTGCAGGTGTTACATTAAAGATTTAGAGTTAAATGACTAGGCTTTTCAAAATAAAAGCACCCAGCTGGCAAGAAACACTTACAGGCCCCGCAGATAATATAGACACCATAATGTCATCCATTAGTTTACCAAGGGTAAAATACTGTAACCTGTGAGTGATTTGAAAGCTCACCTCAAAGTCAATGTTGCCCCAGCGATAAGCCATGGAGGCCAGGGTAATCACGCGTGCCCCCTCTGCCTTCTTCATCCTCTCCAACAGCAGATGGGTCAACAGGAAGTGACCCAAGTGGTTCACCCCAAACTCAATGCCATATCCGTCCTCAGTCCGCCCATCAGCCACCAGACCTGTGGACAGGTTCATATTTGAAGGCTGGTTTCTGAAACGTTCGTACTTCCTTCTGCTCTTGAAGCTCTCGTCCCTCTTGTCCATGAGACAGAAAGGACTCCACTGCTGCTGCACATGTGTTTTCACTAGATAATGCAATTGTGATGACCCTGTGTCTCTCTAAAACGGTTTACATCAATTTGCACCACTGTAGTTGTTTCAAGTCTCTCTTTAACGATTCTGTGCGTCTTCGGTGGTGGTTGTATGCATTCATTTTGAGTTTCTGGTCAGTTATCTTTGTCTCTGTGATTTCTCATCTCATTAATGATGTGATCTAAATCTTGCATTTGTGTTCTTTCGGGATGTCTTTCAGGGAATGCTTTGGAGTATCAGGCCCATTGTTAAGGGCTATACAACCACAGTCAGAGCTTGATTTGTATTGCTGGCAATAAGTCGGACTTGTTCCTGGTGAATTTTGGACTCCACCCGAGCTTGCCCTTTGTCACCCTTTAATGCCTTTAACCCTTAAATGAATGCCCTTTGTCATTAATTTTTTATGTATAGAATTTCTAGGCACAGCCAGACTAGAAGGTTTAGGGTTTATTGGCCTCAGAATCTCATCTGTTTTTTGCAGACGACACGATTCTGTTGGCTTCAATCAATCAACATCCTCCACACTAACACAGCATACGTCTGTGTTGGTTAGTGTGTAGCTATTTCCCTCACTGCCGGGTTTCAAAAATGGCAGGTATGAGCGTTGTGAAGGAGCTATTCTCATGACTCATCTAGTGACGTCACTGCCTGGCAGATCAGTGGCATGCAGTCTGTTGATGTCACATTTTGAATAGGTACTAAAAAAGCACTAGGTACTACTACTTAATGGTAAACCCTAAAACCTGAGTCGAGTCGAGCTGAATAGGTACTAGTAGAAAAGCGACATAATACTGTCGATGCAAGGGCCGGCTCTCTCAGAGATCGGGTGAGAAGAAAAATGGATGGATGGCCCTTGCACTTGCAAGTAAAAACACTAACATTTTGTGTTCATGTAGTAGAGTGTGTGTTCATGTACCAGCATTGTTGATGAGCATATCCAACCTAGGCTCATTTTTCAGAAAGGTGTCGACGAAGGAGCGGACAGACCTCAGACTGGCGAGGTCCAAGTGCATGTACAAGACTTCTGTACTTCCAGTTTCCTGAAGGAAGAGGATTTTCATCACACGAAGTCCACGTGGGAATTTTATAATAATAAATCTAACGCTCAACTTGTGCCTCAGTGCTTCAATTCAATTGCTTTCACTGTTTATTCTTAAAGCAGCAGTTAACGCCTTTCACTGACAGTAATGTTTGAACAATTCAGCTCCTTTCAACTAATTTGCAGCTTAAATAGCAGGGTCTTGTAAATGTTATTTAATTTCTGTGCTCATAGGTTTGTGGTTCTTTGTTGACTGCACATCAACTCATTTAATAGCTAATGTTTCAGTTCAGAGTCCAGTTTCCACAAAAGAGTCAGAGTTCTTTAAAGAGCTTAACCTTTACTTACAGCTATATCCAATTACCACTACAGCTTGGATTTTCTCTCTTTTCAGCACTTTTCAGCCGCAACTGCTTTAATTACTTATGACATACTTCAGCTAATTACAGTAAGGTCAGTAAGGACTTCATTACCGAGTCTCCACTCCCTGCTGAAAACTGCACAGACTATTAAATTCAATATAATTTTATTTATATAGCGCCAAATCACAACGTTCACCTCAAGGCACCTTATATTGTAGGTAAAGACCCTACGGCAATTACAGAGAAAACCCAACAATCAGAATGACCCCCCCATGAGTAAGCATTTGGCGACAGCGGGAAGGAAAAACTCCCTTTTAACAGGAAGAACCCCCCAGCAGAATCCGGCTCAGGGAGGGGCAGCTATCTGCCACAACCAGTTGGGGGTGAGCAGAGATAGAGAGACAAAAAAAAAAAAAAAAAGCCTCTGTTTAAATGTTAGTGCTCATTTCTGAAATATTTTGGATTAACTTTCAATAAGCATGAGGAAGTAGTGGCCCATGTGTCATCCTTTTAGACTGCTGTTCCTACCTTTTTTATTTCTGCGATGGCAGTTCTAGCTTTGTCCTTGTTTCGGCAAGCCAGGATCACTTTGGCCCCCTTCCTGGCCAAATGCAAAGCCGTGGCTTTACCGATGCCTGTGTTTCCTCCTTTAGAAAGAAAAGGAAGAGGGAGAGAATGCAAAACGTCTCTGAAAACCATCACAAACATGAACGATCATCTATTTAAATGTTTCATTTGGCATCATTTGAAAGTTAGTGGAAATTTATCGCAATCAAGTTTGTAAAAGAATCTCAGTTGTGGATTCTAGAGCAGGTTGTTATCAGCACAGATTTATGTTGTGTTAAAAAGGCCAGATTACTGCAGTGGCCCTGAGGCTGGAAGGGGAAATGGTCATGTTTAGATGTGAGTTTAGAAATAACCAACGTTTGATTGCTTCTGGATTATCTCAATGTCATATTTACTAGTCAATTATGTTTTGATTAGGCTTTTCTTGAAAGCTGACCTACATTTTCCGTCAGCGGAAGTGCATCTTACTCAAAGGCCAATGCCTTATGAATGAAGTAAAGACCGGAAACATTAATTTAATGGCTCCTTCTTTGCCCATGAGCCACTTTTTCCAGCAGATTTAATGAAATTTGGCTTTGTAGTTTTTCCATCATCTTCCTCATCAAACCATAACCATCTTATAGCCTCATAGGAGAAAATAAAGACACTTTGACGGCAAATCAGATCGACGCTCCCAGCAGCGCGTTCTGCATACAGCAGGAACACCAAACTTTAACCTGGAATAACCGGCCAATCTTTTTAAATACACACTGTGTTTCCAGTCTCACCTGTTATAATGACGGTCTTCCCGCACATCGAGGCGTTTCCTTTGCATTTGGACTTTTTGAAGAGAGTCTGTACGAGGAAGACGTATACTCCCAGAAGCACGGCGGCCACAAGTACGAGCTGAAACATGACTGCTGTTGCTTGAAACTGTTGTGAATGACCGCTGCGCTGCGATCTGTCTTTATACACATGGACGGGCACACTTGTCAGGTGAGTTTCGTCTAAGACGTGCAGGTAAGACACCCCAAATCAGGTCGGACCCGTTTTGGAGTGACGTAAACGTCAGCGCACTTTGACCTACTTCATCAGCGGTGAACACTTGAGGGAAAACAGCATCAGTCCATGCACTTTCTTAACAGATTGTTCACTGAATAAAGGACTTCCTGCAAAAGCATTCAAAATAAATCCCCTACCGACAAACCACAAAACTGGGATAGGATGCAAACTTTACTCCAGATGCCAAAAAAATCTCACCACTGATCTGCTGGTGTGTGAAAAAATATCTGCATTCATGGATGGATTAACCTCCTCCCTGGAGCAAAAACCTGAGGGTGGCTCCATAGTGACATTTCTCCAGATGGCCAAAAACTAACCAGCAATGCAATGTTGGAATGATAAGTTGATGTATTAATTTGAAAATGTAATCAAAAACAAATATGTTGTCATGTAAGTAAAACAAGTGTAACTAGTAGGTTATCAGCTTTCTTGGCTAGTAAATTCAAAATGTGGAAAGAGATGTTTTCAATGTTAATTCAGTATCACTGACGCACACATGCACCATGCAATGCCTTCCATAATGCATAAGAGAAAACATGTGTTGCACAGATTTTTAGCAATGTTCTGTCATTCTTCAAAGAACAGATGTTTTTTTTAGTTTTTTGTTTTGTTTTGTTGTCCCTGACCTTTCTCTTCAAAATTCCCCTAAGGTGTTCTATTGGATTGTAGTCAGGCAGCATATCTGTCCAGGTCATCACTGTTAAACTCTTGTATGGCGTGGAAAGTATTCTTTCTGTGATTATTGTGCTGGAATTCAGGTATCTATAGAATCTATCTCGTTAACACGTTTTGCACTCGTGTGGCTTCGTATCATACTTCTGCATAACGCTGCCATGGTACTCTGGCCAGGATGACTCCACTCTGTCTGTGCTGAACATATTTATCTTATCTGACCAAAGAATTCTCTGCTGATATTCTTCAGGCTTCCCAGAAAGCTCATCTGGATGCAGTTTTCAGCGGGAGAAACGTTTCACCACACATCCAAGTGACTTCTTCAGTCTCAGCTGACTGCAGTCTTTAAAACAGTACAGCTGCATGATGACCTAAACTAGCACCACTCCCTAGCAATGAGCCATAAACTCTGTTTAATGGTTGTTACTATGCAAATTGTCATGATCATTGATCAGTGACCAAGACTAATATTCACTGTAAGATGGGGAAAGATGTACTCAGTTCAACAGTAGTTGTTGCCTTTTCACAGAAATGGCCTCCTTGACTTCCTGGTCAAAGCAGCGTTCCTTCCTGTCCGGGATGTTCACATCCTCATCACTGAAAGCGTGGCCTTTAGCCTGTAGGTGTAAACGGCCTGATGAGGTAGCTCTACTGTGTTGTGCCATCTGTTTAGCCAGAGGTTGTTTGGTAATGGTCATGGGGATCCTCGTGGCACTTGACTGCATACACTATATTGCTCTAATTGTACCAGGAACCCAATTTTTGGTGTAGCATCTCAGCTGTTCTGATACTCCTAACACATAAGAAACTGCCTAAGTGTTTTTCACTTAGGCAGTGATCGTCCTCCTTCTCAGCTGGATCGCCTGGAGCATTCTTTAGGCATGCTAGCTTCTAGCTCTGAGATATGCCAGGCTGGGTTAACCACATTTACTCAGGGCCTCTTTAATATGATGTTCTTCTGTGGGGATGGTGGTAGCTCCGTGTTGTAGTGTAGGTAGGTTTTCATTTTCCCTCTCTCCTATTAACACTATCAGATGAAGTGGCTGAGCTGGCATTATGCTCCCGTCCTGGCTCGAGGAGGAGCGATACCAATATAAGAAATTTATATGCAGACAGACTCACCCACATTTCTAGTAGAAAGAATACTAAGAGAAGACTCTAAATATACAGCTTGTTGTGCTCTTTTTTAACCATGTTGTGTCTTGGTGATCATTTTGTGTGTGTGTTTGTTGTCTTTGTTTTGTTTTTCTTAGCTAGGGTCAGAATAGGTCATTCAGAGGAGGGCATTCTCAGGAAACACCAGAGTCAGAGGTGGTGCCTTACTATGACAGCACACATGTAACATGTAACATGTCATGATGCACTGTTAGTTTGGAAACACCAATGACCCTGTAAGACCTGCCACATACATATTGTCATGTATTAAGAGTGACATATAAAAACACAAAGTACAAAACACCTGCAATTCTGTGAAAAACTAAGTACACCTGTGCTGCTTCCTCCATTAAGAGTGTATGTAGCAGCCAGGTGCTGCTATTCAAATGCAATTAATTAACTGATTATCAGTAAGTGTGAGCACCTCTATAAAAGCAGAAGTTTGGGCTGTTTGCTGGTCTGGAGCACTCAGGTGTGTGTAAACATGGTGCCACGATCTTCCCCAGGGGTGGGCATCCTAGCAAACTCACCCCAAGGACAGGCTTAATGCATTAATGGTGCCAAAGGTGGTTCTACGAGTGACTGACTCATGGGCTGCACTTAGTTTTTCACAGGACTACACAGAGTGCTGTGTAAGCATTCTTCTTCACATGCATGGCTGTACATGGTTTGTTTTAGTCTAAATGAATCCTGCAGTCAGAACTGTTTTCAGAATGACTAATAGCTGTATATGAGTCAGCATGTAATTTTCCTCGGCAGGGCTTGCGGCAATATCTGTTTCCACATAAGAGTTCTCCTAAATATTTTTCCTGCATGAGTAATCCTTGTCACACAGCAATGGTTACCTTATGACATTTAATTCACTTGTCTTGAATTTATGACGTAGGTCTACTGAGCAAAAAAATTTCATCACCAAAGTCAAAATGTCACAGTTTTGACCAGGAGGCAATCTGGGGCTAAAAGAAAGGCAGGTGCCAAAAACTGCAGTTCCTCGTGTCACCACTTGAGGCTGTCTCCAAAAGCAAGTTATTCTCCCACATTAAGATGCTCCACTTTACAGCAGTCTTTAAAGTAATTTATAACATATGTAGGGGTTGATGTGTTTTATAGCCCACCATTTTAAATTAAATTCAGACTTTATTTAGGGGTGTGGCCACTTTGACTGACATACATCTGGTAGCTGTATGTTCGGCTTCACCGCTGCTAATTCAATTTACAGAAGTAGACCTCTTAACCACACTTGTGGTTGTGGTGTTTTTGCATTTTGGAGCTTTTTAAATGGAATTATCTGACTAATTCTAAGGCCTGGAGTCTGGTTAATTATAGCCTGCTAGGAGTTTCTATTCCATTGTTGGTGAGTGGAAGTGTTCTAGTATTTTATTTGTACATTACTTAGCACTAATTAGCAGTTACTGTGCAGTGCACCCATATGGTCTTTGGATGCACCCTGTTAACCAGGATTGCTAGCATTAGCTGATAATGGACTTCACCCTCTCATCCAAAACTACTCACCTCTGGCTTAAAAAATAACAACATGAACGTTGAAATTTCCATAGAAGAGGGTTAATGATATAATGGAACCAATAGATTTGTTAGGATGCTCTGACCACGATGAACACATCGGTGCCCTGCAACTGCATGTAGGTGAAGAGAATGTGGCAAAGTTTGTTGTGGCATTGCTTCTGGTAGAGTTCATAGTAGCTGGTGTCCTAAGCCAAATCTCTGTGGTCAGGTAGTTGAAATCCATTTTCCATGATTCATGGGCACCATGCGCCCATGAATCATGGAAAATGGTCACACGTAGCTTGGCCCGCTCGCCTTCAGGCAGTCAAGAAGCAACACCATCAACATTGATTAACACCAAATATCACCCCAAAGCCAACTTGAGTTTTTCCATATTTATAAGACCTGAGCACAGAAAACAAAAGGAATGAATGCAACTAAAACCTCCTCCTAAAAACTCCTCACCCGGGGAAACATCTGGAGCTTTTTTGCTAGGCTGGTTGTGGTTAGCTGTAGCTTCAGTTAGCAGCCAAGTGGCTCCTTTTCCACATCTTTCTCTTTTGCCAGACATGGTCCCGTTTTGTTTTATGGAAGTGAAATGTGGACGGAGTAACAAACTCTGAGAATGTAATCTAAACTAAAGTAGAGTCAAAAAAGGTGCTTCTTAAGCATTAAAATATTTGTGCCAGGAGGAGCTCTGAAAAACACGTCTATATGGCGGCCATCTTGGCTCATTCCCCCTCCTGGTTTTGTCTATTTTAAGGGGAAGTGCAAAGTACTTTTTTTTAAGTTCCTTGTTGTATGTTGACATTATGAGCAATCCTTGAAAGACATGCTGCTGTGCCACAGAGGTAGGGTAGTTGAAGCAAAGCTGTGGCGCCACCTGCTGGCTGATTGCGCCTCATTTGGTTGGTTTTAAAGATGTCAGACAAAAAGCCAGACAACATTTAAAAGTAGCAGTTAGTTAAATTTACAAGTAGACATCGCAAAACATCACTGTGCCATTTTTGTGCTGTGCTATAATCTAAATACAGTGTGTCCTTCACAGAAGTAGCACTGAATTAAAATTGAACTGCAATTATTTCTACAAGTAACTTTGGATGTATGTTAATTATATTCAATCAAAATATTTCCCTACATATGTGAATATAAACACACAGTTAAAGTGTCATGGGCTTTGAATTCCTTTTTGTTATTTGATATTCTCTTTGGTTCTTGGTTTGTTATTTATATCTGATCGTCATGTTCCTTTATATCTTCAGCCTTTAGTTCTTTGTTTCAGTTCCTATTTATTTTCATTAATATTCTGGTTAGGTTTTATGTAGTATAGTTGCTTATGTTCTTTTTCCTAGCTTTCCTCCCGATGTTTTTCTGTCGAGATCTTGTCTCCATGTTTAGTTTGTGACTTCCTGTTTTATTTTGGTAGCTGTCTTCTCTCTTGCTTTTAGTTTTACATCACCTGTCTTACTATCCTCGTTACCCAGGTGTTTCCATTCCCCCAATTGCCGTGTGTGTGTGTGTGTGTGTGTGTGTGTGTGTGTGTGTGTGTGTGTGTGTGTGTGTGTGTGTGTGTGTGTGTG
>JAVDPK010000690.1:445002-470482 GCA_034780415.1 Cichlasoma orientale
GGCTAAGGTGATGGAAGTGGAGGTAAAGTGTTCAGTGATTCTTGACATTATGATGCGTTATACAGTCTAACTGCTGTTGGAATGAATGACCTCCGGAAGCGCTCCTTCCTGCAGCGAGGATGTTTCAGTCTCTGACATCACCACCTTTATCCATATGAGATGCATATAAATAATAATATCTAATTTGTGTGTGACCCCTGGCAATTCTTAATCCACAGTGAAGACAATGCACCGTACCATACTGCTATAAAATAGATTAAACCAAGGATTTAAACTCATGACATTCGACCTATGCATTTTGTGTTTTCTGCCAGTGGTGTATGCTTTTGTTAAATATAATTAGGTCAGTGTATATGCATGCAATTCCTGTGAGCCTAAAAGTCTGGCTTCAAAGTGCTCTAAATTCTCCTATTTAGGCATTTTTTATATTCTTGGCTCTTTATGATGTCAAAAAAAATCTTTACATAGACTGCTTAAAAAAATGAAAGGAACACTTTGAAAACGCATCAGTTCTCAATGGGAAAAAAAAAATCATGCTGGATATCCGTACTGATACGGACTGGGTAATGTGTTAGGAATGAAAGGATGTCACATTGTTTGATGGAAATGAAAAGGATCAACCTACAGAGGCTGAATTCAAAGACGCCGAAAAAATGATGCAGCAGACTCGTCCATTTTGCCGAAATTTCATTGCAGCAACTCAGAATGGTACTCAGGAGCTTGCATGGGCCCCTCATGCTTGTATGATTGCCTGACAATGTCGGGGCTCCTAATGAGACGATGGATCGTGTCTTTTGGGATCTCCTCTCAGATCTGGACCTGTAGAGGTTTATGTGTCATCCATGGATATGCCTCCCCAGACCCTCACTGACCCACCACCGAACCGGTTATGCTGAACGATGTTACAGGCAGCATAACGTTCTCCACGGCTTCTCCAGACCCTTTCATTGTCTGTCACATGTGCTCAGGGTGAACCTGCTCTTATATGTGTAAAGCACAGGGTGCCAGTGGTGGATCTGCCAGTTCTGGTATTCAATGCCAGTTACGCTCCACGACACTGGGCTGGAGACACAGCAAACCTTCTGGCAGTGGCACGTATTGATGTGCCATCCTGGAGGAGTTGGACAACCGGGGTAACCTCTGTGGGGTCCAGGTATCGCCTTGTGCTACTAATAGTGATGTTGACCCTAGTGAACAAAACTAGTGAAGAACAGTCAGAAAATATGAGGAGGGAAAAACGTGAGTGTCCTCCACCTGGAAAACCATTCCTGTTTGTGGGATTGTCTTATTGTTGCCCCTCTAGTGCACCTGTTGTTAATTTCATTAACACCAAGGCATCTGAAACTGATTAACACCCCCTCTGCCACTGACCAAATCCCAGATGTGTAACTGACTTGATGCTGTGCTCTGATTAAAAAGTGTTCCTTTTATATTTTTGAGCAGAGTACATCTCAGACATACAGCTCTGGCTGTGAGCTCAGCTTTACCCACCTGCTGTTCGAACCTTCTGTTTCTGAGAGGCAACCTATCAGAAGAAATTTGGCTTGAAGGGACAGGAGCTCAAACAGTTTGTTTCAGACCAAAAATGAACTGAGGAGCTGCACTGATCCCAGTATAGGAGGAAAAGGATTATTCTGACCTGTGAATTATGCAAAGATACTACAGAAGCATTAAGCAACAAAAATATGGAGCTCCCCTTCTGCTTTTATCTGTATGCTGTACATTACACCCTTTGAATCAATGGGATCTTCAACTAAAAGCTCAAAGAATGACTCCCAGTATCAGTTTGAGTAAATCTTTTAAAAGCAAAAGCAAAGAGTATCTCATCCTAGAAAAAGTTTTTTAAATGAATTGAGAACCTTCAACTATGTAAAATCTGATAAAGTTCCTGCATAGGAATAACTAATACCCTGTTTGCACCAGTTTTGATGACTCAGAACCCACTAATGCCTCTCTCACTGACTACAGAATATCAGATATTTGATTCACTTTAAAAAGTCTCATTTTTGAAATGGTGTTGATGACCAGAGATGTCCTGTCTGTGCTCTGTACTCCCTCAGGTATAGTCAACGTTCTCTATCTGTTCTGCGCTGCCCTGACAGAACATAAGATCCTGTTCCTTTCTAGCAGCTACCAGAGACTAACGGATGCCTGCCGAGCGCTGCTGGCCATTATGTTCCCTCTCAAATACAGGTGTGTTCCACTCCTCACTCTCCTCGCTTTGTCTTTAGATTGTTCGCAAGCAAACCGCTTTAAACACTGCTGACAGCAGCAGATATGTTAAGTCTCTTCTTGTTTGTCTCTTCTCAGCTTTACTTACATTCCCATCCTACCGGGTAAACTACTAGAGGTCCTGAGCACTCCCACGCCCTTCATCATCGGTGTCAATTCCTTCTTCCGCTCTGAGACACAAGAACTGGTGGGTTCTCATTGCAACACAGTAAATATGAGACAGTGCTTCTTTATGTTAAGACTACATAAAGTACACTAGTCTGCATCACATCAAAGAGCAGTGTCAGCACAAAAGTGCTGTGTGTGCAATATATATCGTCAGTGATAATATCTTAGTTGCTGTGTTAACGTTATCATTGCATTGCAACTGACCGGGAAAAAAACTGTGAAAAACGCCTCAACTCCATGCATTCACTACTTCATGCTTTAGTACAGGCTGCTGCACGTGTGCATTGAGAGTGCCCATACTGTGTGCTAGCATAGCTGCCTAAACAACACACCTAAAGCTGGAAATGAGTGAACACACTCAGACATCTTTAGCCTCGCAGTCTGCCGCCTTAGATTTAATTCCTAGGCGAGCATCATCTTCACTCACACGTCACAAGAGGATCCGGGTTCGATTTCTGGTCCGGGCCGTTCTGTGTGGGGTCTCCCCATGCTTGTGTGAGTTTCTTCTGGGTACACTGGTTTCCTCTCGCAGTTCAAAGACATGCATGTTAGGTTGATCGGTCACTCTAAATTGCCCGTAGGTGTGAGTGTGTGTTGGACATGCGATGGACTGGTGATTTGTCCATGGTGTACAATCACAATCACTAATGAAAAGTTAATAGGCCGTAGCCTGGTCAAGTTAAAAGACATTATAGAGCCTTTAGCACCACTGTGTGTCCAAACTTTTGACTGGTACTGTATAGATTTGAGTGTGTGTGTGTGTACTTTTGACCCTGTGTGGATTTGACAAAATCCAAAGGTGTATACTGTACAATCATTCCACCCTGTAAAATGAACAGCCCCAAATTACAATAAAATTCGTGCCCATGATGTATGTAAACTTCTGACCACAACTGTACAGTCTCAGAGTCACATTAGGAAAGGATTTCTTTAGTGCTGGTATTGAAAGAGAAAGAGTGACTCATGCTAATGTAAACAGGGCTGTGTGGGTGCTTTTAAAGTAGACCTGCACCTCTTTTTTTAAGTCTGTTTGCACCTGTGTAAGTGAAGACTGTCAGACTGGACTTGCTGTCTCCAGCAGTCGCCATGACACTTGTGTGTTAAGGCAGCTAAATAATATATATTGAGTGCATTCGCTACCGTAATTGTTTTATGGGAGATCGTACTTCCCAAAAGATAAATCAACCAGGAAAGCTGGAGAACACAGTGCCAACTCCACACAATACACTGTATCACCAATAAACAAATAAACCGTATCATAAAAAATTCCTGCACCATGTACAGCGAGAACACCTGCTGCAAGCTGTGGGACAGCACTGTGATATCTTAGTGTTTAAATGGCAAATGGCTTAATTCATAGTTTCATAATTAGGACTAGAAAGGCTCTCAGAATCACAGAGAGAGTAAACTCTGTAAACTATATATATTAAATAGCCTTAAATACACCCTCAGTTCCTCTGACATGGATCTGAGTTTTGATTACAGAAGGGAGCATGTTTCATGTGAACTCTTCCTGACACGTTAACCAATGCTTCGTCTGCCTTTTATTAAGCTGCCTCTTGGCCATCTGCTGTTTGCTACCTGATAACCTTTCTGTATTCATAGCTTTCTTATACAATGGTCTTTACAAACTTGGCCAAGACACATCATACCAGAATACAGGGCAGTAATTAGTGACTCAATCTCATGATCAAAGAAAATAAGATGCAGCTCTTTTATTAAGGTCTGTTGAGAGTGTAATGGATGCTTCTGTTAAACGTGATTGATCTTGTATGGCTACGTGCTGCCCCAACAGACCTTTATCTCATCTTACAACAAGATGCTGTGTTTCGTACCTTTGTCACCGTGTGCCCATTGGTCGGGGTCAGAGGCTGTTGTGTGGGCCTTTCTGCCTCTCGCTGGTGAAAAGCGAACATGCGTTTTTTTTTCATAACCAGCATAATGTAATGAGCAGCTGCTGAGAGCGAGGACTTTCTCTGTTGCTGCACTTGTCTTCCACTTGATCTAATCAGCTGCTGAATCGCAGTGCTGTACCTGTTATCACCAGTCCTAGAACCAAAGATGAACTCTGTGTGTGTGTGTGTGTGTGTGTGTGTGTGTGCGCGTGTGTTTTCAGTTGGACGTGATCATTGCCGACTTGGATGGAGGTACGATTACCATCCCAGAGTGCGTCCACATCTCCCTGCTGCCTGAACCTCTCTTACAGCAGACCCAGACTGCACTCTCCATGGTAAGAGCTGCAACCTACACGATGTCCACACCCAAACCCATAATTCATGCTACTACTGAATACTGGGAAATCTCATTAACATCCAGTGGTGCTTTATGGGATTAGGTGCCAGGAACACCGGAGGAAGTGTTTTTCCATTTTGGTCTTTCCTTCACCTGGTTGAAGTTAATAATAGGTTTTTTATACTCCACTCCTTAGTTAAATACTGATAATACACTTTCAAAATAAACCATTACAAGCACATGTCTTAGCTCATCAGATTGTGATGAGTGTGTCATCAAATTTACCCTGGAAACACACTGAGTGACTCCACCCTTTGCAGAACTTTGCAGAACTTCAAATTACATCAGGCTCGTTGTAGAAGTGTAGTGTTTTGTCTGCACAGGGTCTTTTATTTTCAAAATAAAAGACCCTGTGCAGTTTTCATCTACAACTTTACCTGCCTTTTGTCAAAAATAAAATCCAGCACTATTTTAAGCAACTTCTGGGATGTTTCTAAAACCGTGTGCGGTGCCTCTGGTGGAATTGAGGGGGGTTATTCACCCCGGTGGCCACATCAGCGCCAGAATGTGACACAGATGCTCTCTGCGTATTCCCCCGAGTTAAGCAGTGGCCAAATGAACATCTTCACAGTGCTTATTTTTTGCATTAGTTAATCATTAGTCCAAATTTAAATATATTTATTAAACGGGAAAAGCAGCCAGTGCTTTCATTTGTTAGCACAACGTATTTACTGTACTTTGTTTAATCACAGTATTATATTTACTTTTTGGAGCTCCTAATTTGTTTGATAACTAATATCCAGTTATCAGATAAATGCAGCAGAAAGTGGAGATATGAAGTAAAGTTCAAGCGAGTTTGGCCTTCAGCAGAGTGCTTTGGTTATTTTCAATTACTGCATTTTTAATTTGTTTTCACATTTTCTTCAGTGAAGTATTGCTTCATTGCTTACATGCATCTTAATATATTCCATCTGCAACAGAGAGTCTTTTATTTTAGGATTTTTTTAAGCGTGGTGCCTTGATGCAGCCAGCTCAGGTGACATCCTGACCCTGTCCCCCTCACACCTTTAGCACGAAACCTTTTATTAAGTGCCATTCTTGTTCTTTATTGTTGTGTTGTTATGAAGCTGTTCTTCACATCCTACAGCCACAGCAACTTTCAGCACTCGAGTACCAGCCCATTCTGAGAAACACTTTTTATCTGTCCAGCTTCCTCGTTCTCTTATTGATATCAAATGAGTAGACCCAATTTTGTTCCTCCTTCCTTTTGTTGCCTCTGTTTGCTTTGTGCATATCCCATAACAGCGGGGATGATTCTGCAGAACAGTGGGATTTGTTGATACTCATGTTATGTAAAGTATGTGAATAGTTTGAACTCCAGGAAATGATACACAATTTATGATCAGTTTACTGGATATGTAGTCAGTTTTTACAGCTATGTGTAAAATGTAATTAGAAATACTGAGTAAACACAAACTATCGTGTATGTTTGTCAGTGGACTGCATTAAGCTGTGTGAGGCTGCTCGGCCCGCTCACGTGCTGTAGGGTTGTAAACAGTCTGCCACATAAAACTATAAATGATGACCTTTTGTTAATTACCTCGAGTGTGCTTACACAATTATACAACAGTCATAAAAGTATTCACAGCCCTTCGCTTTACACACAAGCGTGGACACACTTTGGAACTAAGAGAAAAAAACTCTGAAATGTCGAACATCTCCACAGAGGTTCAGAGAAATGCAGCTCAGCATTTTTGATTTTGTTGCCCCCGTGCGCCGACATGGTGCTGCTAAATGGAGGCAAACAGTTCACTGATAAATGTCAAATTAGCATATTTTGAACTTCATTTATTCACTCATATGAAATATTGCATTTCAGAGAAACAGATGCCTATTTGTAAGTATTCATTAAAATGCATGATCGAGGATCTTTTAAATAACGCTGACATGAATTTAGCTTTTTTTGTACCCGCCCAAAGAGGCCGGCCTCAAAGTAAAATATCTCTCTCCCCTTATAGTATTATAATAAACACATTTGTTTAGATCAGGCTTTGATTTACTCTAGTGTAATACTGTTTTCTTTTCTCAAATGGTGAACAGTTGTTGCAAAATACTCAGATTTCTGTCACGTAAGGTAACAAACTGAGTTTTCTGTAAGTGGACCAGCGATGCTGACTTTTATTTTAAGGGGTTTTCATGCACAGAGAATATTTAACCAGAGACGAAGGAAACTGATTTTGCTGATTGGGGTTTTATTTACTCAAGTTTGTGTAATAAATGGTCAAATGTTGGATTAGAAGTTCCATTCAGAACCAGGAAAGTCCCCTGACTTTGTGTTACTCATGCCAGTTGTGGGAAACCGCTCATGTTACAAAGGTTGGTCCTTTGAAGTGTAGTCTCGCCTTTTGTTGTTGCATATAAAATGTGGTTTTCCTCTTTTATTAGATTATTGGCTCTGACTCACTTGTAGTAGAAGATTGACAGACTTGTCACGTGCCAGAGGAGAGTTTTTCCTCTGCTACTTTGCAGTCAGTGATGTCACTGAGACAAAGGGTAGGGTGTGTTTATTTGGAGGAGGAAGACTTGGCATTCTCAGCTCAGGCATACCAAGTGTGTGTTTAGATGCTGTGTAGAGCCTGTGCTATTTGAATTTTGGCAGGATCTTCCCACGGACCCTCACGGGACTTTTTTTCTTTTTTATATTGAGATATTTTTTATTGAGACCCATCAGCAGTAATGCCAAAGTGGTTATCTGTTACATTTTGTATGATCAACAAAAATATAAACGCACAAAACGTTTTCCTGTCTTCTCAACTCTAATCAACAATGTATGGTACCACTTAGTATCATTTCAGACTTCAACCTTTATGCAGCAGTCCATGTGCTGTTACAAAGCGACCACAGCGTGGTCAGCGTTCATTGTCAATAGTGGCCTGTGGGATGCTGTCCCATGTTAAGGAAAAGGTCATTTTAACGTAACCGTTTGGGTTTGTGCAGTTATGTTTTTGTTGAGCGTATGTGTAGTAGTACTGCAGAATTATTTGACTCCATAATTGCTGTAGTGCTGCGAGCCTGCACTGTAGTAAGGATGCAGAAGTGCAGTGCTGTTTGTGTCGCACTCTGCGTGATAACACATTTATTCAAACCTTGTGCTCCTTCAGAAAACACAAGCTAAGAAGGACTGAAAGGAGAACGTAAGTTATACCAAGAAACAAGATGACTAAAGATGACAGAATACTTCTGTGTGTGTTCTGAAGTGTATTTTTAGCATGCATTTTGCTGCATTTCCATCATCAAACACTGTTTTCATAATGTGGCTGTTGTTAAGGCTGTGATTGTGGTTGCATCCATCCTCTTCTGCTTATCCTGTTTAGGGTTGTGGGGGGCTGGAGCCTGTCCCAGCTGTCATAGGGCGAGAGGCAGGGTACACCCTGTACAGGTCGCCAGCCTGTCGCAGGGCTAACACAGAGAGACAGACAACCATTCACACCTGGTTGCAATTTAGAGTGACCTATTAACCTAACCCCAGTAACTGCACATCTTTGGACTGTGGGAGGAAACCGGAGTACCAGACGGTGGATTCAAACCCTAACCGCCACGCCACCGTACTGCCATAGAAATACATAGATGAATACATAATACTCCATATCTGGTAATGTGAGTCATCACCACAACCTGAGGGACAGGGAATGACTTGGTCACACACACAAATGCACATAATATATATTTGTTTATTGTGCATGTTGAATTGAGTTAAATTTTTATTTAATGTTATAGATTTTTTATTATTCTTATTTTATTGTCCTTTTTTACTCTGCTATGAATTGTATTTTCACATTTTGATAATATTGTTTTCAGAATTTGTCATGCCAAAAAAGCACCCTTTGAATTTGAATAATTAGTAAGCTGGCTCCATTACATTTCCTTTTAGTGAAGCCGCAATCAAAAATATTATTTATTCAACATTTAATGAGGAATTTTTTGAAAATCTTTAATAAAAACAGAAGAGAGGTTAGGTTATATTT
The DNA here is from genome assembly GCA_034780415.1 of Cichlasoma orientale. NCBI lineage: Eukaryota > Metazoa > Chordata > Actinopteri > Cichliformes > Cichlidae > Cichlasoma > Cichlasoma orientale. The sequence continues at coordinate 453,660 of JAVDPK010000690.1, forward strand.
TTATTAATTATAAAATGATTACAAAACACAGATTCTGGGATATTTGTAGCTTATAAAGTTAGGTCTATAAAGTTGGGGGCAATGGCACATTATATGTAACTTTGCCTCTGTACACCACAGTGGGTTCTAAAACAAGTATGCACTTCTTTGAGCATATGACACCAAGATCAATGTGTACCTGAATGCCAAGAAAAAAAAGTAGAACTCTTGGAATGGCTCATAATGTGAGGCACATGACATTGTGTAGGCACAGTGTTTATTGTTGATGTGACAGAAGACAAAAGCATGGGTTGTGGCGTGTACCGCACTATACTGTACAAACAAAAAGCATTTTGTTGTTGCAATTCGACATAATATTGCATACATACATACATGTATTTCAAATACATTTAAATGGATGGTATTCCTGCAGTATTGCTAGATCATAAAGTAAAACTATGACGGGTACTCAAAACATTTGTCATGTAAATTCAGATTTAATTTTAATTTTAATTATTCAAAACTTTGGAGTATATTAAGATTTGATTTTATTTGTACAGTATGGGTAGATCCGATGCTTGGGATGGTTTTTTGACATAATTTTTGTAATTTTGTCGGTCAGTACGCCACTCCAGAGGATTTTGAATCAAGCAGTCCAAATGTGACTAAACTGCAGAGTTTCAGCTTCGAGGAGTTTAACAAACTTTTCAGAGGCTCAACAGGACAAGCTGACATATTTTCTAATGTGAGAGCAGTGTTTAATGATTGGATTAGATTGGATTCCTTTGCAGCCAATGAGTGCTTGAAGTCTAAAACTCATGGACATCACCAGATGCTGCCCTTCCTCCTTTGGGATGCTCTGCTAGGCCTTTACTGCAGCCATCTTCAGTTGCTGATCTTTTGTTTTTTCTTCAGTAACCGAAAGGTGTGCATTCTATTGGGTTGCCATCAGGTGACTGACTTGATCATTCATTTTCCTTGAGAAACCCTTTTGCAGTGTGCTGCGAGTCATTATCTGATCAGTTTTGCAACAATTGGCTGAATACTCTGAGCAGAGAGTATAGCCTTCAGAATGCATCTTGCTCCTTCTAACAGCAGACACTTCATCAATAAACACTAGTGATCAAGTTCCACACACGCCGATGCCATTGCCAAACATTGCCTCCACCGTGTTTGATAGATAACACTGTATGCTTGAGATCATGTGCTGTTTCTCTCCTTCTCCATACTTCTTTCTTCCCATCATTCTGGTTCATCTTGGCTTCAACTCCCCAAATATTTTTCTTTTCTTTTCTTCTTTTTTCCCCCAGAACTGGATGGGCACTTCTGGCACCCATCTGGCACCCATCTGGTACTTCTTTTTAAGAACGTTTCAAATTGTTGATTGGGCTGTTTGTGATGTTTTTACTGTTTCTGAGAGGATTCTTTTAATGACCTCCTTTTATTTTGTTTTATTGACTTCTCTTTGAACCTCATGCTGGGCTTCATTCACAAACAGCGCGTATGCAAAAATCTTTACTTAAACCGTGCATACATCTGTTTCACATGTAAATCTATGATTCATCAGTGTTTTCATACCTGAATCTGTTTGTACTCTACATATAAATTTAGAACTGCCTCAGACCATGCACAAGAACAAATGATGTAGGCCTGGTTGTTTCTAGAAATGTTTGGAAACATTTTGGAGAACTGCACCTTTTCTGACTTACTCCTGCTTTATTGCCTTAGCGTCTGTCTTCTGTCTAAGGCAAGATTCACAGGCTTCAATGCCCTCACTTTGAATGGGGCGATATCACGCGTTGTCGAACTGAATTGTGGATCTGTTGCTTCGCTTTCCTGGTCCTGCTTGCACTGAAAGGCAAGAGAAATTCAACTTCTGATGCACCAGCACACGTGTCAGTCAGCCAAATCACATTTAGGCAAAGACAGAATGCAGCTGCAGTTTGGCATCAAAGTGTAGGCATCCGTGTGAATCCCATCTTACATCATTGTCACTGCTTTCTCCACTTCACCTCAAGGGTGGAGCTATGGGGCATGGAGAAGTGGGGCGCGGCAGCTTACAGCTAGCATGTCAGTTGCCCAGGCCTATTGATTTAGAATGATTCTGATTCACTAGCGCACAGTGGTAAGGACAAAACTGGTTGGTGCACATGTGTGTGGTTTTGTGCACCGGGTTATACACACATATTAGTGTAGGAGGCCCGTTGAGAGTTCTGGTAAGCAGCTACTAAATGCAGATTCAACACCTCAATTTTGAGCCTCTAAAAATAGAAAGCTATGTATAAAAATGACTAATTCCAATTAATGCAATGCTTTTTTAAACCAGCTGCATAAACAATTAAAGTTGAAAGTCTGCACTTCAATCACATGTTGATTGTTTCCTGTATGATCCACTGTGGTGTTGCACAGAGGCAAAAAAAAAAAAATGTATCTTTGTCCAAAAACGTGTGGACCGAACTGCAAGTCATCGATTATTCTGACTTTATGTCTGACTGCTAAACATTTATACAAAAGGCTCAAGTGACATGGGTAAAAGGAAGCTCGTTGTGAAGTTTATATGCTCACTACAAATAAAAGACAAAGCCCCAATTTCAGGACCGGTTTTACAGATCACAGAAACTCTCACTGAGCTCCCACAGCTTCTTGGCCACTACATCATCTCTGGCCTTCGGATCGATGTTGAGCAGCGGCGCACATTTGGTGAAGTAGTGGCCACTGAGGTGCTCGATGCCTTGCTCCAGGGCACAGTGAAGAGTGGTCTGAGCGCCAGAGTCAGCATCCACAAAGAACAGGAAGATGATCGGCATGAAGAAGAGCCTCCACCACATGCCTGCATAACGGTTAATCTCCGTTTTTATGGGTCCTGTAGAGAAAAGAGACAGCTAAAGCTTAGAGGGGTCTTCCACCCTCCACCACCATGCTTTATAGTTAGTATGAGGTGTTTCTGCTTATATGTTGTGTTTGTTGCTTTTGCATTCTGACCAGACATCCCCAGTTTGGTTTCATGGTGTCCCTTGATGCACGTTTCATTCACCTCTTTTTACTGTTTATACACCACTCTGCATTTCCTTGCTGGATTCCAATAGAAGAAACTGAAGATGATAAAAGTTACATGCATTGATTTAACCATACTGTGTTCCACTCACCAGGATGAAGGCTGTAGCAGGTGACATCCGTGCCCTGCAGCCTTTTGGCTAGCTCATAGGTGAAGAGGACGTTGCAAAGTTTGCTGTGGCAGTATTTCCTGAAGACCTGATAGTAGCTAGTGCCCGCAGCCAAATCTCTGTGAGTGTTCAGGCAGTTAAAATCCACTTTTCCAATCTCATAGGCTTTGGAGGCCACATTCACCACACGGCTATGCCCACTTGCCTTCAGGCGGTCAAGGAGCAGCAGAGTCAGCAAAAAGTGACCCAGGTGATTGACGCCAAATATCATCCCGAAGCCGTCTTCTGTATTTCCACCAGTCATCAGTCCTGAAGACAGAAAACAATGTTTTCTGGCATGTTGAAAACAATAACAAATTACAGTAACCAGTAGTTGAAAACAAGACAAAATATTTATTGTAAAGTCTGTATATCCAGATTAATTGAACTCGTGGAACTGTCCTAGTTTTTTCTGCCCTTGTGATTGACTGCTACTTCCTGACTGTTTTCATTTTCTTCACAGTTGTCCTTTCCTTGTATATTTATTCTGTCTTTTCTCTCCTTTTTTGTCTGGTCATTTGCATGTGTTGCCTACACACATCAGTTTTTCCTGTATGTGTCCTGCATTTGTGTTCTCTCTGAACTGAAAATCTGGATTATCTGGAACTGGATTATAAGAATCAGTGCTCTAAGTGATGGGTCCGACACCCAACCTATGTCACAGAAATAAAATCCCAGAATCGAAACAATTTACAAACACGGCAAACAAGACTGGCAAGGGATATCAAATGGTAAAGTTCATAAAACTGGCAAAAGGTCATGTAGAAAAAGAACACAAGAAAACTAGGAAAATGTGAGAAACACAAAAACTGCTGGAAAGTTTGACTGCAAGAAATTACAAGATGATCTGGCAACTCGAAAGTGAACAACGGGTGATATATGCTGAGGTTTCTGACTGGCTAAATCCACACAGTTGAAAGAACCCTGTAAATACACCTGGTCAAATCCCTGTTTTTTCCATCCTGTGCACATCTTTAAATGGCACGAGAGCATTTCAGAAGCAAAGCATCTGCAGGGAGTCTTTTGTTTTGAAATTTGAGAGGATTCCTCGTGCTTTTCTTGTGTCTGACTTCCTGCTCTCCTCATCTGCTTTGAGCTGCTTGATGCAGTTTGCGGTTTTAAAAAGTCTTGGCACTATTTTAAACAACAGGGAGCACAGAGCTGCTTCTGGGAGAATTCTGGGACGCTTCTGAAACACACTCTGCTGTCTGGTGGAACTGCAAGCATTGTCTGGGGTTGGTGCGGTCAGCTCCGGCAGTCGTTCCCATTTTATCTTCAGGTCACATTGTCACACCATAATAACACACTTTACGTTCAAGCATGAGGTCAACAGCAAACACGGAGGAGAGGGAGCTAACCAGCGTTGTTGATGAGAAGATCCAGCCTTGACTCGGTCCGCAGGAAGTTTTGAGCAAAGTAGCGAACCGACTGCAGACTGGCCAGGTCGAGGTGCATGAAGATCACCTGGTTGTTTCCTGTTTCCTGATCCAAAGAGTAACATAAAGACGTTAAAATTCAAGATTTCATCGGATGCTTTTCATTGATATTTTTAACTAAAAGACTTTCTAGTGTAGTCTTCTGTCCTTCTGTATGTTTGTGGATTCAGGCATTTCAGTTAAAACTGTGTTCAATTTCTGAAAAAGTAAAACCAAATCTAACCAGCTTCCCATTTTTTGAATAGCACAACCTTGTGGAAACACATGCAGACACGAAAGAAACAAGACCTGAAACAGAGCTTTGAGGTACGTCACGAAAATCAGATATTAAAACCTGACAATGAGTTTGTTGCAATAAAAAATGAAAACCTGTGAATAAGAATAAGCCCATGCTGATGTGCTATAGTGAACTATGATCACCAACATCTTTTCTTTCCCACAAACCTACTTTTGATCCTTTTATCCAAAAGCCGTGTCCTACCTCAATGATTTCCTTGACGGCAGTTTCACCTCGTTGTTCGTCCCGACAAGCCAGGATCACCTTTGACCCCCTCCTGGCCAGTTCCATTGCTGTGGCCTTACCAATTCCGGTATTTGCGCCTGCAGAGTGGAGAATATATATCTTAGCACCACCGGTAGTGCCAATATTAGAAAGTGAAGAGGATGGATGGATATTAGTAAGTAATTCCATATCTATAGTACATACTGAAATATGACTGAATTTGGAGGAAGTATTGTACAAAACATTCTTTGTACCCAGAAGGTAAGTCCTGGCAAATATGATTATTTTATAGACTTTATCTAAAGGTCTACAGTGTAATCCACATAAATGATGGATGTAGCATCTGAGTCTGAAAAATGAAGCCAGTGGTAAAGCAGGTAAAAAGTAAGTTGGTACATCTGTATAGTCTTACATTTGTTTAGGTAATGTGAAAGCAAGCTTACAGCGGGTAAAATAAGTATTGAACACATCACCAATTTTCTGAGTAATTAAATTTCTAAAGGTGCTACTGACATGAAATTCTCACCAGATGCCAGTAACGACCCATCCAATCCACACGTGCAAAGAAATCAAAACACAGTTGTTCATAAATTAGGTTACGTGTAATAATGAGGAATGAGAACGGCCCAGCCAATCACCTGACCTGAATCCAATAATCTATGGAAGGAGCTAAAGCTCAGAATTCATAGAAGGAACCCACGGAGCCTTCAGGATGTGAAGAGATTTGTGTGGAAGAATGGGCCAAAATCACACCTGAGCAATGCGTGACTAGTTTCTTCATACAGGAGGCGTCTTGAAGCGTCATCACCAACAAAGGCTTTTGTACAAAGTATTAAATAAACTTCAGGAAGCGTGTTAAATGCTTTTTCTGTGTCCTTTCTCATTTTTACACACAATTATGAACATCTATGTTTTGACTTCTTTGCATGTGTGGACTGGATGGGCTGTTACCAGCATCTGATGAGAATTTCATGTCAATAGCGCTCACTTCTTCAGCGTAGTCGCACACTCTTTCCCTGGAGCCACTGTCCCGGTTATCCTGGATGAGCTCCCTGGACTGCTGCAATCACTCCCGTCCGCTCTCTGCCGGGTGTCAGTCCATGTGGGGTCAAATTGCACAGCTCGTCAGCAGTCTGAGCTGACCAAAAAGGGCTTTTCAATCTCCATATTACTGGGTCTCCACATTGAATGTGGGAGGTATGTTTTTGCAAGTGGCCCACTCCCAACACTGAACCGCGGCAGCGCAGGACACTTCAGCAACCTCAAAACCTACATCCAGAATACCTGCAGAGCTCTTAACACAGGTTTGATTAGCACTTTTTTGCACCTCCAATCAAATTGACTTCTTGATGATAACTGAGACCTGGTTAAATTTGAGTGACTCTGTCCCCTGATTGAATCTTCACCCCTAACCTCTCCTTCTCTAACTGTCTGAGGTTAACTAGTAGAGGGGGAGGACTGTCAGTCATTAATAGGAACTATTAGAAGTTGTTGAAAAGTTGAAAAGAACCGACACAAACCCAATTTTTAAGCTTTTTTCTCAATAAATATCCAGCATAAAAACTAACATCCCTTCTTTATGTCAATATAATATAGAGTCTCCCAGAACTACTGTTCACTTTGACTCCTTCACTCCACGATATCTTTGGACAACCTCACTGAGATTAAAAAAATGAAGCCCTCCACATGTGCCCTGCATATTCTGCCAGTGAGATTCCTAAAGGAAGTTTATGAATCTGCCATTCTGCAGATTCTCTCTGTAACTCGTTCTTCATTCCTGACTGCTTTCCCTGTTTATTTTTAAAAAGCAACCATGCAGCCTCTTGTGAAAACCCCCTCTGGACTCTAATCACTTGGTAAATTTTAAACTTCCCTTCCTCCCCGAGGTTTTAGAAAAGATCGCTGCTGAGCAATTAATTGCTTTTTCAAACAGAAATGAGCTCTTTGAAACATTCCAGCTGGGTTTTAGAGCGAACCACAAACTTGCTCATTGTGATGAATGATCTGCTGGTAAATCCTGTTTTAGTTTTATTAGATCTGAGCACCACATTTGACATCATCTCCAACACTGGGTTGGCATATCTGGTACAGTTTTATTCTTATTTACAGGATAGATCCGTTTGTATTGTCATTGGCAAGTCACAGTCATCCTCAGTGAAAATGACCAGGGTTAAAAAGGCATGTTATCTGGGATAGAAGGGGCCCAACAGCACATGCCTATAGGTTCCCTGAGGAGATGATTGTATCAGCTTGTCTGTTTTGATTTTTCAAGTTCCAAGTATGCAGCTATCAAAAAATAGAGTTCTTTTCAAACTCTTAGGCATTATTAAACTAATTTATGTACCTCGATATGTTATGCATTCAACAAGTGCCTTTTTGAAGTGAAGCTGGCATGCATATGTGCAGTACTTTAACATAAACCGATACTTAAGTGAGCGTATGGCCAGCAAGCTGTGAACTCACCAGTGACGATGGCAGTTTTCCCGTGGAGTTTTGCAGTACTTTTGCATCTGGGCTGCTTGAGAATAGTCATGTGGAGAAGAAAATAAACTCCAACTAAGAGAACGCCAAATAACACCAAGACCAGCATCATCCTGACTGCGCAAACCAAAAACTGCTACTGAGGAAAATGCATTGGAAAGCTGCCTCACTGCGTTTTGTTATGATTTTACTTCCTGGATCCCGTATCAACAGCTCCACACCCTCGAAACTCACACCCAGCCCCAATTTTCTGAGTGGTTTCCTTAAGCTTCTTGCTCCAAATCTCTGCTCAGATCTAATTCCAGATATTTCAGCAGGACACGGAGACACATGTTGTTGATATTCTGTCTCTCTCCATTAAAATGGAACTACCATAAAAACTAGAGGCTGCTCATTTCTCATATAAATTCAGCAGGGAATCAAATAATTATCCACTAACCCCCACTGTAACTGAAGCAATGCACTGATGCCACCTGCTGGCTAACTGCATCTCCAGTTTTGTTTTTTGTTTGTTTGTTTACTTATTTAATGAAGTCATATCAACAGAAACCCAAAGATTAAATAAATGCATGTAATTTTCTATTACAAGAAATTTTTTTATTTCAGGTTTGGCACATGACAAAATGTGATATGTGATGTGAAACCGCACAGCACAAAAAAATTAAACAAAAAACATCTTCTTGTGAAAGATGAAAATTTCATTCTTTCATTATTGAAAATTAAACTGCTCTGGTTTAAAATGCTGAAGAGTCTTTAAGAGTTGAAGAAATAAATCAAATAAACCAAATAACCATGAAAAATGACTTTCAAAAATTAAATCTATAATGACAAGCTTGGCAAAAAACAAGTAAATGCACTTTTTAACATCACTTCAAATAAAAACTGAAGTTTCCATGAAGCTTTGAGAGCACCATTGTTGTTTTTGGCAACCATTTTCGCTTTAGTTTTAGCTGGATAATATTTTATTGGATGTAACTCACGGGCATTTCTCTCAGTCACAGAGGTGGATTCTTCTGCCCTTTTCTGAGAGTCACTCAGTTGCTCCAAACCGCTGATCTCAGGAGGAGAGTCTTCTAGTGAGAGTTTTGAGAATGGTATAGTGAGATCATCTGTGTCTCCTTGAGTTGGATAACCTTTTATTGGAGGTAACTCATGGGCATTTCTTTCAATCACAGAGGTGGGGTTCTTCTGCCCTTTTTCTGAGAGTCACTCAGTTGCTCCAAACCTCTAATCTCATCAGGATACTTCACTTTGGAGAATCTTCTAGCAATATCATCCAACTCAGCTTGAGTTGGATTATACATTTCTTTCAATCACAGAGGTGGGTTCGTCTGCCCTTTTCTGAGAATCACTCAATTGCTCCAAGCCTCTGATCTTATTAAGATTCTCCACTTTTGCAAACCTGCTATCTGTGAAGTTTAACTCCACTCTGGTTGCGTGATAGTATGCTGGAGGTATGTTGAATTGTTTACATTTCGTGTGGTCTTCTCTGGATAAAGCTTGATCATCAATTCCCAAGGTTGATCTGATGGCATTTCTCACAATCCTAGAAAGCCCGTTCCAAATCGAAGAGATTGGCATTTTTGCAGATAAAGCAAGTTCAGTTCCGTTCTGTCTGGTCACTCACTGACAGGTCCTCACCTGTATATAAGGGCAACTGGTAACAATCTGGTAACTCTGGCAACATTACTAGGGTTTTTTTTTTTCTCCCTTTAAAAGCTGCTGAGCTTCTCAGTTACTCCTCCACGTGGAACACTAAAGTGTGAGTGACATGTATTGTATACTATAATGAAGCTTTATAAAAGCACAACAAGCTTATCACTTAAAAAGTTTGGACACACCTTCCAATTCAGTAGTTTTCATTATTTAAATTTTTTCTGCAATGTAGATTATTATTATTAAAGTCATCCAAACTCTCAAGAAATACACATGGAATTATTTAGTAAACAAAAAAAGTGTTAAACCAGAATGTTTTTTATTTTAGATTCTTCTTGCTTAGATGACAGCTTTGCGTATCTTGGCAAAACACACCAGTACAATCCTGTTATGCAAGTACTTATAATTCATTCAGAGACACCGTCTCAAACCTCATAAGCCCGCCGCACGGACTTGATCTCAGGACAAAAATGTGGCTGAAAGCTCTGGTGGGGGGGGCTATTAAGCAAGAATTAGATTTAATATAATACTGTCAATAGGCGAGAACTATGACCTGTGACTGAAAATCATATTTTCTAAATGTGAGCACCAAAGTGTTTTTTTTTTTGTTTTTGTTTTTTTTATTCAACTTTTGTTTTAATGTTCAGACAGGTTAAATATAGGATGGAGTCACTGTGAGCAGCAAACATTTTTCTGTAGAAGAGGCAGAGTGACAGAGGTGAGGGTCGACACGGAGTTGGGTTAAAATATAACCTGTAGGCACTGTGGAAACTGTCCTCAGCAGGTCTGGTCTTTAATGTCCCCGTTAGTTTTTCCAGAAATTCGGATTCTGCGCCATCCTCCTCTGAAAGTTTTCATACCACTTGAGGATGCAGCTGGAAGGGATAAAAGTCTCTGTGGGGTTCGGCATCATCTGTGCCTGCGACACAGCGAAGGAAGAGGCGAAGTTGTAGAGACTGTCCAACATCTTTTGGGTGAACTGCAGAAAGGTGTCCACGGTGGACACGGCGGCGCTGGACACCGGGATCTGCTGAGCCAGCTGCTCCAGAGCCTCCACGGACACGCCCACCTGAGCCACGGAGGGAGACGCTGAAGAGGCCATCATGCCGAAAGGGTGAGCCCCGCCCTCACCAGCCTTCAGCCCAGAGATCTTGAAGATGGCACTGGGCTTATCGTTGGTGATAAAGCCGAGCAGCTGCCAAACCGGACCGCCGCTCGCCGGGTCGGGGAAAGAAAAGTACACAGCACCGCCCATGCCGGCAGGGAACGGTACGGTCCCTAGCATAAACACCACCACGTGATTCACGTTCTCGTAGTCCGGCAGATTGAAGACGAACTTGTCCGGGGCGAGCTGCACCGCGTCGGTTTGCACCAACCTGCCAGCGACCAAACACCCGAACATTCCTGCTGACAGCTAGCTAGCCGTAGCCTCTACCCAGTGTAAATAGTCTGTAGCTTCAGCTTGGCCTGCTCCCCGTTAGAGTCAGTGTAGCAGGTCCCACCGTCTAACAACCAGGATTAGTGAGGCACTCAGTCTATCCAGTAAAACATACCTGAGTGCCCAACATAAAACATGCTCGTAGTTTCGTGAGGTTCAGAAACTTCTGGTACAGTCAGTCACACTAGCGCCGCCCACTCCGTTCTTCCTCTTCTTCGTCGCCTTTTTTTTCCATATGACGGTAGCAAACTCGGTGCCTAAGCGCCGCCTAGTACTCTGGAATGATTATTGCATTACCCCAAAATTACATGGAAGTGGTCACAGTGTAAAGACTAAATTTGGGAACAATTATATAATTATTCTCTATGACTGAGGTGGTTGGAGGAGGCTGCATTTTGGTGGCATATATGACCGAAACATAAATCCTAACACAATGACAATAACACTGGATGAAAGAGGACGGCATTGGCTTTGTTTAGATGTATATATTATCCATGTAAATAGGAAGGTTTGAGCATGAAACAATCAGATGTTTTTTTCCAGATCTTTTTTTTAGGCTCAAAATTTACAGTGGGTGATGTCATTGCACTGTGGCAGGAAAATTCTGGGAAAAAAAATCTTCATAAAGCTACAAACTGCTTCCGGGAAAAAACCATAAAATATATCAAAACACAGATTTAGTTGGTAAAAGTCCAAAGCCCTGTGATCCCTATACACTGGAATGATGTTTTTATGAGAAAGATTCCCTGAGATGTAGGGCTCCAAGGTGACCTAGGTTATTCCACTTTTTAGCACACTTTCCCTTTAAAATGAATGTCATAAATTTGCTATTTTTTATTTTTTTTTGCAAATTCAACGAATGGATACCAAAAGTCACAGCACACTGTAGCTGTGTTCAAATTCAGGGGCTGCATCCTTCAAAGAACAAGGTCCATGTAGCCGTTTACCCGACTGAGCTGCACATCCTGATGTAACTTTTGTGGAGGATTTATTAAACCTGTGAAACAAGTTATACTTCAAAATTTTGGGTAGAAGAAGGACAATAATAATCTGACAAATAATGTATAGTGTGCCTTAATGCTATTGCATACTCAATAATAATAAAGATATTGATGCTGAATCAGCATTCACAATAATAATAGTAGTAATAAGACTAAAAAGAGGAAGAAATTTGATAATAAATAGTAAATAATAAATATCAATGTTATTGCTTTGGCACGCTCGGTAAGAATACTAAATTTGATGAATAATGAATAGTGTGGTTTAATAATATTACACTGACACACAGTAATAATGAAGAAAATATCAAACTGTAATATTACTGGTTAGCTTATTCACCTGATTTAAGTTTTGATTTGTCGAAAACGAACTAAACGTGTTTTACTTTGAAAAAACAAAAACCGGAAAAAGTAGTTGGAGATTTCCGGTGTCCGCTCCCTTTGACTTGACGGCGTCTCAGGTCTGTGGGAGACGGCGGAGCTGTGCGAGTGGGGAGATTTTGAAAACAACTGGAATAATTTTTTCTTTCGTATGTTTGTGGACTGACACCTTCCTGTAAGGATAAACGTGTTGTAGCCGAAACGATCAGGTAAATTATCATCTTTTTCATTTTTCCCCCAGTTTGTGTGTAAACTTTTCCCCTTTCGCTAGCCGCGCCGGGCTAGCAGCAGTGCCTGTTAGCCGCTGCTAAGTGTAGCTGTTAAAGGTAAATGAAGAATGTTTTACAGACTATTCTTTAAGTGAAGAGACAGAAATGTTTTTCGGCTCATGATGCCCCTTGTTTATTTACTTTGGTACATGTAGGTCTCTGTTTAGTAGCATGTTATCGCTGGAAGTGGAGGAGAGACTGTGTTTTTCAGGTGATTAAAGTGATAGACACCCTGTAATCCCTCTGAGAATCCTGACTGAAGCTTTTGGGTTTAATCAATCAGTCAGTCTTTATTTTAGACTCATAACTCGTTAAAATGAAGTTCAGGTACACAAGGTTAAAGAACAGCAGTTGAAAGTCATGGTTGAACTTCTTGCCTGTCAGTTGTGTAGAAGTGGACTCCAGGATGTCAGCTGTGATATCTCTGTAGGGTGTGGTTGCAGGTGCAATCAATGTTGCTTTTCTCCTTAGCATATGGCTTTAAGAATGTTGGTCACACACAAGAATAACTGATGGTGCGATGTGCGGTGTACAATTCACCATGTTCTGGCCTATTATAGGCCAGAACATTATGAAGATATGACCTGAGAGTATAACAGTTTAGATCTCAGAGGTCCAGGTTTTGTGGGCCTCATCAGGATCCAAATTTTTTGCCAAGGTCAACAGTGGTCAATAGAATTAGCTCAAATGTGCAAAGAGGGATAAGTGTTTAGTAGTAGGAGCATATCGCATTTATAGTGTCTTTTTTTTTTTTTTAATCGCTGTCAATCTTTCCATCATTCATTCGTCTGTCAGCTGTCTCGTCTCTGTATTTCCTATGTCAGATATCTTTATCAATATTGAATGAAGCGACACGTGCTCTGTGGAACACTCTTGTTTATTTATTTATTTGTAGATGCAACGAGGTTGCTGTCCTATTTTTACAGTGTGAATGAGCCATTAGCTTGTTCTGAATTAGGAGGTAGCTTTGTTGAGCTAAGTGTTTCCAGTGATGGATGGTTTTTCGGCTGAGCCGATTTAGTTTAAGTTTGCTTGGCTCACGTTGTCTAAGGATGAAGGAGCATGAGATGAACCCTCTTGTTCACAGTATTCCCAGACATTTTAATTTATTTAACAAGAAACACTCTGAGAGAGCAAACCTCCGCCAGTGCAGCTCATTCTCATTCATCACATTTACTTTTAAGGGAATAGTATTTTGTATATGTTCATTTTGTTTTCTTTGTTCTTTTTAAACATACTTTAGGAAGTTTTTATTGCTGTAAAAATCAGGTAAGGGTGGCATGACAGATGTTTACTTTGATTACAAAAAGATTATGTAGGTAATGGATAATGGGTATTGATTTGTTAATAATGGGACAGGAATAACATGAGCTTATTATATAATATTATACTACAATATACTATCTCTAACTAGGCAGCTCATTCTGATTCTTTTGACAATACTTTCTTCAAAGATATAACACATTTTTGGGTCAACTTGAAAGAAAGGCAGATGTGAAATGTAAAAGTGAGGTCAAAGGTCAAATGTGACATATTTGGATGCAAACTATAATGTGATATTTAGAATCCCCATATACCAGTTTCATTTCCTACATGTTTCCAATACAACCAAAGACAGTAGAATTTTAAGTTTTAAAGAAAAAAGGCATTTTAAGAAAGTTTGACTTTATTTGACTTTGAAGAAGAGGTCAGAGGTCCAAAGTATTGTGATATTTAGAATCCTCATATATCATTCCCTCTACGCCTACAGTATGTGTTGTCATTACAAACAGTGACAATGACTGTATATAGCATTATTATCAGGTAGGTCAGACCTAGGTCAGAAGTCAAATGTGACATATTTTTAATCTTTATATGGTACTTTCTATATTTTGACAATGCACAGCACACTAGTAAGATTCATAGTTTCTAAGTTATAAGGCTTTTTGTCAATTTTCAACCAACAAAATTCAATTAAATTTTCTTTATAATGCCAAATTCACATCAGTTGCCTCAAGGCGCATTATATTGTAAGTGTAAGACCCTACAATAATAATCAAGGTTGGACTTGAAGACCTTTATAAATGTAAGCCAGATTTTAATGCATTGTTGACATGATCCCACTCTATACCCCAACAAAATTTTATCAGAATTAATTCAAAACATTTGGCCTATCATGTTTACAGTCAGAATGACACGCATGCACACAAACACATTCAAAAACCTAACCTCCTTGGCACAACTGCATCAGCTGCATCCAAGCCTTACGTCACCAAGCGCAATGCAAAGCGTTGGATGCAGTGGTGTAAATGACGGCAGCAGTGGAGACGCGTTGTCTTGAGTATTGATTCACACTTTTCCATCTGCCAATCTGATGGATGAGTCTGGGTTTGGTGGTTGCCAGGGGAACGATACTTGTCTGACGTCATTGTGCCAAGTGTAAAGTTTGGTGGAGGGGGGATTATGGTGTGGGGTTGTTTTTCAGGCGTTTGGTTCGGCCCCTTAGTTCCAGTGAAAGGAACTCTTAATGCTTCAGCATACCAAGACATTTTGGACAATTTCATGCTCCCAACTTTGTGGGAACAGTTTGGGGATGGCCCCGTCCTGTTCCAACATGACTGCACAAAGCAGGTCTATAAAGACATGGTTGAGTGAGTTTGGTTTGGAAAACCTTGACTGGCCTGCACAGAGTCCTGATCTCAACCTGATAGAACACCTTTGGGGTGAATTAGAGCGGAGACTGTGAGCCAGGCCTTCTCGTCCAACATCAGTGTCTGACCTCACAAATGCATTTCTGGTATAATGGTCGAAAATTCCCATAAACACTCCTAAACTTGGTGGAAAGTCTTCCCAGATGAGTTGAAGCTGTTTTGGCTGCAAAGGGTGGGCCGACATCATGTTAAACCATATGGATTAAGAATGGGATGTCACTGAAGTTCATATGTATGTGAAGCGAGACGAGTGAATACTTTTGGGAATATAGTGTAGAAGCTGCTGTAGCTTTTTCCGTCCATTTATCTGCAGAAAACAGTTTGGAATACACCATTAGTTCTATTTTGCTGTTGTCACAGAGATGGTTATAATGGGGTGTTAGCATTCAGAATTGTTGGGGATGGCGATGTTTTCTCTTTCATTCATACTGAAGCTGCTCAGCAGGGACATGTTTACTGTTTTCTGTGGGACAGTGGTTATTTTTAGAGTCTTCCTGCACCTCAGCGAACACTGTGTGTATTAACGAAGGAGACCAAGTCGTGCTGTTGAATAATTTATGAGCTGCTCTCTATTGCTCTGCCTCTTTCCTCCCAGTGTCTTTTCTTTCTCCTCCTTTTCCAGTCCAATCTGCTCTGTTAGGGACACAAAGGCTGAATAGCTTGGTCCACAAAATACTGGAAGACCCTTAGTGGAGCTCAGAGATCTTTCAGCAAATGCTAGAACAGGTTACTTAAATAGTGGAGAGATGCCTGAAATAAAACATGACAAGGTGAAGGAAAGGGGGGGGGGGGGGCCAAAAATATTCCACACAACCACTACAGGCGCACAGTATGAAATGCCTTTTGATATTTGTGGGTGTATGGACTGAAGCCAGAACTATGTAGAGGTCCTCAGATAAGAGGTATCCATTTTGTTCTGATTTTTGAAGGTCCAAACTCTGGAACACTGAGCAATGTGACCATCTGTACCTGCTGTATTTAGAAATAGAGAGGGCCTTTGCTGAACTGTTATGCCGCTTTTCTACTAGTACCTACTTGGCTCGACTCGGATTTTAGGGTTTTTCATCAAGTGGCAGTACCTGGTACGAGGTAAATTTTTATTTTTTTTTTTTAGTGCCTACTTGGCTTCAGAGTTTAGCCAAGAATGTGATGTCACCGATTGGCTAGGCAATGACATCATTAGAGTGACTCCCTCACAAGAATCAAACTTGCCGTGTTTTAAACCTGGCAATGAGGGAAATGGCTAAACGAAACTGTTGGGGGTGAGGGCACCAGGACAAGAGACGTGCTATGGAAGAAAGCCAGAGATTAATAAGAACTAATGATTAAATGCAGAGTGGTGTATAAACACTGATTGAAAAGAGGTGACTAAAGAAGAAAGACTCAGTGCATCATGGGAACCCCCCAGCAGCCTAGGTTTATTGGGGTGTAACTAAGGGAGGGTTCAGGGTCACCTGATGCAGCCCTAACTATAAGCTTTATCAAAAAGAAAAGTTTTAAGTCTAATCTTAAAAGTAGAGGTCGTCTGTTTCCCGAATCCAAACTGGGAGCTGGTTCCACAGAAGAGGGTCTTGAAAGCTGAAGGCTCTGCCTCCAGCCAGCAGTCTGAGCACAAAGTGCTCTATTGGGGTGATACGGTACTATGAGGTGTTAAAGATAAGATGGGGCCTGATGATTCAAGACCTTGTATGTGAGAAGAAGGATTTTAAGTTAAATTCTGGAGTTAACAGGGAGCCAATGAAGAGAAGCCAATATGGGAGAAATATGCTCTCTCTTTCTAGTCCCTGTCA
>JAVDPK010000690.1:470582-492147 GCA_034780415.1 Cichlasoma orientale
TCTCGGGAAAACGGTAATCGTTATTCCGTGATAACGAGATAAACAACGCGTTATCACGAGAAAACCATCAGAAAAAAAGTTTATAGGTTCCATGGCCGTTCTCGGCTTCCGTAGAGAGACAGAGAGATTGCATAAAGCAGTCCTACATATTTGTTTAATATGTGCATTGAAAAATAGTATTGGGTAAGATGCTGCTTTGCAATGGTGTTGATACCAACAGTACTGTCTTTGCAGACAGCCAGGCACACAACCCCTCCCCTCACTAGCAGCTGTTGATGCCACAACATTGAACAACACTTGGTGAGAAATTCCAAGAGGTCAGGAAAGTTCCCGTTTCAACAACATTGAAGTATTAGACAGTTATCATAAATACTAACCTGGCCAGCATGCACCTTAATGTTATCTTTAAACTATCAGCAATTAGCAAATGTTATCAGTCCTGCCCATGTGTAACATTAATAGACAGCATTAATTTAACAAGACAGCGCAATTATTTGTGTCTAAAAAGTGTTACTTAAAGTCCCAGATTGGAGGAAAAAGTCTACCAGCAACTAGACAGAAACAACTTTTCAACTCTTTTTAACTCATTTAGCAACATAATCACGGTGCCAAATCACTAGAAGTACAACACAACCTCAGACAACTTAAAAATAGTCTTTTTCTTACATTACCTAAGAGAATCTTAAAGTGGAAGCGTTGAGGAACCACAGCAACATGGGTTTCCATGGCTGAAAAGTTCCTGTAGGTGGCCCAGTACTTTTGTCTATAGATTGTCCATGACATGTGAGTGATTTTAATTGGCTTGTAGTTGTTTAACTTAGGTAACATAGATAAAACAAAGACACAATGTTAAATTCTTAGACTTAATTTAGCTCTAAAAGATTTTCAGGAAGAAGACACTGAATACGCATGTTTGTTCCACAAGTTTCCTTATGTCCACTGCTGGAGTCCTTGATCAGAGCAAAGTCTGAGCTAAGTTTTTGGTATTGTCCTTCTCCTAAGGTTAGATAAACTAAGCTGTCTTCTTCCTTCATTCTGTGTCTAATAGGATTTTGTAGGATGGCAGAGCAGCCTCACTGAGCAGAGGAGAAGGACAGAAGGTGAAAGAGGAGTTCCGCTGGAGTTCTGAGATGGAGCGTGCTCACAGCCTCCTCCTGAACGAGGAGGCATGTAGTCAGATGGGTGAACACCAGAGGGCCGAGTTCATCTTGGAATGGCTGAACCACCTAAAGAGGCTCCTTCCAGCCACTGACAGGGTAAGAGGTCATGTGATCCTGGAAAATAAACAGTAATTTGTAGTATTACTCTGACGGTGGTAATTTGTATACATGTTTTTTTTTTATTCATTAGGTTGACATCAGACAGAACCAGCGGTGCCTGGTTGACCAGCTGTCGGGAATTCTGATGAACTCCCCCAGCCCCCCAGCCCGCTGCCTGCTGACCCACTGCTTGGCTGTGCTCTACCGCTTGGGAGACCCCATCCCTTCCAGCTTAATGGTGGAGAGGTGCAATGACATAATCCGCAGCAAAGATGACTCGCCGTCAGCCCTCCCAACCCGACTGTAAGTCAGAATGTATTTAGGACACTCGGGAGGAATGAGAAAACAGACTTTATTAGTCTCTTTGTAGGTACACATGTGTTTTATGTGTCAATCCTGGATGCAGAACAGACTTTCAGTGATGTAGAAAACTTCTTAGAGCTATCTTTTTTTTGAGCTGTATAAAACTTTAGATACTGAACACTGATCAGCGGTCAATCATTTGTCATCCTGGAATGTCTGTCACAGTTGGAATTTTGGAGACGATGTGAATATATGAGTGACGATGAAGCTGAAATGATTTTAGGACTGAACTAAAAATGTTACATTTTTGATGCAGCGTGCAGACAGTTTGTGCAGACATTTCGTATTGAAATTTGTTCACAGATTAAGATTCTGTCATTAAATGCTGTCAACGTTTTGAAAGGTACGGTGTCTGAAATTCAGAGTATGAAGCTTAACATATTTTCCACTGAAAATGATCTAAATCAGTCTCAGTGGGTCAGATCAGAACCAGCTCTGCCCAAAGGTGATATATCCATAATGGCTCAGCAAACAGTGTTTTGAGGTCTGAGTCCTCTTGCATAGCAGGATGGATCCAAAACGGATAAGGATCACAGGTTCAGACTAGATCAGGCTTAGATCCAGTTTGGCTCTGGTCATTTCCCAGCAAATCTTATCTGGATCCGTCATCCAGCCATCATCTATCAGTGAAGGCTGAGGTTAGATTAAAAATGGTTAAACTGGAGAGTTTTTCTATGAATGTGCTTACACATTTTTATTGAGTAATGGTATAGATAATGAAATTCTCTATGGGAAAAAAAAAGTGAGGTTGTTTACTTATGCGTTTCAGGGCAGCCATTGCGTGTCTTGGTGCTCTGTATGAACAGCTCGGCCGGATGCTCATCGGTTCCTTCAAAGATACATTAGTCAACCTGCTGAAGGCTATGAAGAGCGCTGAGGTTTGTCCACTTTTATGTCCTGCTTTTTCAGAAAGAGGTTAAAAAAATACTTCTGTAGGTTCAACAAGATGTTAGTGATTCTGCCCAAACCAAAAAGGGACCTTGTCAAGTTAAAAGTTGATTATACAACTGTTACATGCAGTAGAGCTGTGCCTCTGAAGGAAATCTCCACTCAGCAATCAGCCTCTCACGACTATAAAAGCTGGTGAAAAGCTGCTTGGTCTCAGGATGTGTTTGGGCCAGGCCTGAGGATGGCGAGCTATAGTGGTGTCTGTCAGAGTAATGACAGACACCATGTATGTACCATGTATGTAACTAAAGCCATACTGGCTTGGACGTCACACGGCTTAACAACGTCTGCCTCAGAACCAGAACGTACTAATGAGAAGTGGGCTACTGGAGCAAGGCATATATATATGAGCACTGACAGAATGGAATGATAGAATGCTACTATACCAGCTGACCCAATGCATGCGTGACTTCCCTCACCCAGCTCACTGACAAATTCCCATCAGAGGAGATGCTTGCAGATGTGAGCACCCCTCTACGCACCATCCCCACTATCAGTGTTCCTGAAGCCAGCGAGCTCCTATTACTCTAACAGCAATCCTTGAAGTACTAGAGTATAAGCTCAAGGATGCATGTAGAGGAAGCCCTCCATGGAGAAGAAGTCTGGAAGCCAAAATCAGGGAAACCTGGAAGAATGTTAGTTAACTGAGGTAGAGAAGGGCATCATGAGAGACAGATCCTGGATGAAAAAGAGGAACAGGCAGCTGAAGACCGACGGTGATGAGGAACTGGAATGGGAAGAGGAACTATCATGGGCGACCAAGCCCAGGCATGGGCCATCGACAGATAGAGGAAGTGACAGACATATTAAAAAAATAAATAAATAAATAAAAAATCCTACCTGTGGCTAGAAAAGGTCGGCCTAAAGGACAGCACAGAGGCTCTGATCAGAAATCTGACAGAACTGTGATACACACTTTTAAGAGGTTCAAGAGTGTTGGCAGTGGCACACATGTAAATTACATCTACATGCGAGGACTGGTTAAAAATATTATCTGGACAATCTTCAGAACTGAAAAGCATTTTGATAATGAGATTCTGACTGCTGGCGACGCGAAGTGGGCGGGATAAAAATAAACTTTCAGGCCAGCAATTGTAGAGACTGCCAATGACAGTGAAGAAGACCATTGATTGCCATATGAAGTGCTAGTAAATACGTTAGATTGTCACATAACTGTAGCTTTGAATGTCCGCAAGCGACCGACTGTCTGCTTCAAAGTGATGAGCCAGTCGCTTCCGATGTGTACACGACTTAAGACAAATTTTCACAAATAACCTTCTGTGTTACACTCAGTCTCAGGGTCGCTATGAGATCATGCTGAGCATGGAGAGGATCCTTCAAGGTTTGGGTGTCAGTGCTGTGTCGTGTCACCGTGACATCTACAAGGTAGCGAGAGCCTCTCTGACAGACCGGTCCATGGCTGTACGCTGTGCTGCTGCCAAGGTAACAACAGCCAATCATGTTAAGTCTTGTCTGACGCTTTTTCATATTTGTTGTTCTTGAAACTACCATCATTTTTAGGGTCAGGTTCCTTCTATGCACCTATGGTTTTCAAGGCTTTATGCAGATGAATAGCCCTCATGTTCTGCTCCTCTTCTATTCCAATGTTATGTTTGTGAAGTTTGAATGACTAAGCATCTCTGTGTACCATCCTGTCAGGTTTTGTTGGAGTTGCAGAGGGAGGCTGCATTCCTATGGACCAGCGAGCTGGAGAATGTGGCCACTGTGTGCTTCAGAGCTTTCGATGGCTCAAACTACAATGTCAGAGTGTCTGTAGCCAAACTGCTGGGAATTCTTCTGGCTGCTGCTGTGGAACACAGACAGCCCGCTGGTACGACTGCAGAACAGGGTGGAAATTGAGTTAATGAGTTTTATTCTACTATTAAAAAGTGCAGTAGCCAAGCTTAACAACAAAAGCACACACAGAGACCATTTTAGTTATGCAACTGAAATTTTTAATTGCTTCTTGTTGCTCTGCTGGACCTTTGATGTAGACCTGTGTTGATTTTTAGTTTTATTTGGCTTTAATTTTGTATAACTTCTAAGTACTTTGAGGCTATACAGTTTGTAGTTTTAGTGGTTACAGGTAACCACTTTCAAGCAAATCCAGTTTTGCTAAAATTGAGTTTTGTCTGAATTAACTTATTAATCATTTTTCTTTAGTGAGTATCTAGAAGACAATTCAGATACAACGTTATCAAATTCTTCAGTTTGACGTGATTGAGCTTGAAGAGATTTTGGGACATTAAAGTGCCAGAATTGCAGTTCTCTGGCAATAAACAGTAATAATACCATCACAATCTACACTCAAGAATTGAGTGTTATCTGCATAGCAGTGAAAATACTCAGAGCTTACACATGGTGATTAATACTTCTAAAATGTAATTTCTGATCCAGTCGTGTCTATTGTGTATTTCTCTGTGCAGATATGCTTTTCTGCATCAGCTGTGTGTTTGGGATCATTGGCATGTGGGGAAGATCTTCTGACCCTCCACGTTAGCATTTACCTGTATGTTCAGTTACAACTGTCCGTCCATCACATCAATAAACTCTTTTTTTCTTTCATGTTTTTTTCCCTGCAGCCTCCAGACAGAGCGCTCGCAGTCAGACCTCCCTCGAGGATGCCATGGAGTTATTGTCTGGAGGGTTTCTGCGGGGTGGAGGAGGTTTTCTCCGAACCAGCGGAGACATGCTCAAGGGTACAAGCTCTGTCAGCAAGGACATCCGCATTGGAGTCACACAGGTGTGCCACCGTGACGGCGGGGGATGAGCCTGGTGTTTAAATCTTAGTTGTGAACTCACTGTCTGCTTCCTCCCAGGCCTGCGTGGTGTTTGTCTCCACCTTGGGTGGCTCCTGGCTTGAGGCCAACTTCCCCGCTTTCCTGTCCCTACTGATGGAGCTGGCGTCGCACGTCAGGGCAACGCAGACGCCGGGTGATGCTGCAGTGACCCGCCGCTGTGTCACCTTCATCCTGAGGAGCACCCTGGGGTCCCTGCTGGGAGAGAAAGCCCAGACCAATGCTGTCAAACAGCTCTGCCTCACTGTGGCCACACAGAAACAAGCAGTTGGTGAGCAGAGTGGAAGGAAATTGAGCAGGTTGCTTTCATCCATTTATATGGACGCATGTCCCATGTGTATTATAAAAGCATAGATAACTGAATATTAGCTAGTAATGAGTCCTAGAATACACCTTAAAGGATCATAAGGGAAATTATGCTAAAAACCATGTGATACAAAATATCAGAAATTATCAGCTATACAGACTAGTACAATTCATTGGATATAAATACCAACAACTTTACAGGTACCAGCTTCTCAGATATGAATGTTTGCTAGATTAGATTTGTTGTTGTTTTTGTTGGCGTTTGGGAGTAATAATCACCTCTCTTTTTTTTCCAGTCTTTTCAAACATTTCATGCCAACGAATCAGTCAAATATTAAGAAAATTGTCACATTTTTTATTTTAATAATGAAAATTATTGTAAGTGTATTTTGTGGTGCACTTTGGCCAAAAAAAGTTCACCTTATAAAATAATGCCACTAAAAGCCAATGTGAGAACAGCTTTATTCCAAAGTACCACCAACAGTCACACTTAGAATTTTGCTTACTCTTCTCTAAACACTCTCCATTTTTTTTGTTCTGTCCTGTTGAAAAGGAGAGTTTAATCATGAAACTCTGATTGCAAACGGTGACGGTACAAGTATACGTGTTTTTGATGATGTGCGTTTAGATGCTGCTCTGACTGACGGGAACATGGAGACCAGAGTCTCGTCTGCAGATGTCTCAGCCAGTCAGCACGTGTTGGTCTGCTGCCTGCTGGAAATAGGAGCACTGATTCAGGGACTGGGATCCACCGCAGCCCCCCTCCTCACCGACAGTACCACAGGTCTAAGACACGCGTCTTTCTGTTGTGCTGTGGACAGACATTTACATGTTACATATGCTTCTCTTCTACATTGTAATCAGACTGCAGATTGTTCTGTCTCTGCATCCCTCTGTGCATCACATATAATGCATTGTTTTCCATGCACAGAGTTAACTTGGGCTGTCTGCTCAGGTACATTTGGCAACTTATTTTATCTTTTTTGTTGTTGTTTCTTTAACCTTATTATTTTTGTTATTTTTAAAGTTCAGCTAACCAGCTAGGCCTGCCTCTTCTGTCTGTTTTTACCTGCCAGCTGGCTTGCTGGCCAGGTTGCTGTTGTCTATTCAGCTGCTTCCTGAGAGTCTCCTGTTCTGCAGTAAGATGGACTCTAACTCCACAGTCACGGACTGCTGCCAAGTGGTGCTCCTTCTGGAGCGCAGCAGATGGAGCACCACTACCAGTGCAGTTCAAAGGCTCCCAAAATTTTGAGATGACCTACCGGAGTGTTTTTCATATTGTCCAAGGTCTCTAATATATTATATGAAATGGATTCTTGTATAAAAATATTTCACTGCAAAAGTGGTTAAATTGATATTGATTCAGTCATGCCCAGTTTGGGACAAATTAGGTCTTCTGTTATGAAATTACGTGCGTTCAGGTGAGGCATCTCCCTTTCGTCTCTGCATTATTTTTTACAGTTTTTTAATTTATGGGATTTATCAGAATATCGGTCAATTTAGCCACTTTTTCAGTAAAATATTTTCATACAAGAATCTATTTCATGTATTAGAGATGTTAGACAATATGAATAATGCTGTGCTTTGTTCTACCTCCAGTAGGGCTATTTTGACATTTTGGGAGCATTTCCGCTGCACTGTACCCCGAGCCCACCAAGGCCACAGAGAAAAACCAGGATACTGTTGCCATCCAAGACGATGATTGCTTGTCACAGAGTAGTTGTGAAATAAAATGCAGAGAACTGTGATTTATAAATGCGCTCACAGAAAAGCTCAGTGTTTTCCTGACATTCTGTCTCACTCTCCTGCCTGCAGCCCTCCTGGACACGGTGATCTCTGTCCTCCTTCACCCAGCTGCCTTGGTCAGACTGGCTGCTGCTTGGTGCCTGCGCTGTGTTGCCATAGCTATGCCGTCTCACTGCTCTCTCCTCCTGGATCGTTGCATCGAGCGTCTAGTGGCGCTAAAGTCCTCACCTGAAGCTGTAGCTGGGTATGGAGCTGCTATCGCTGCCGTGGTGGCAGTAGTGCAGCACTGCCCCCTTGGAATTCCACACACCAAGGACAAGGTGCATACACTGGTCACCATAGTGCTGTGCAGAATATTTGGTCATACATGCTCTTAATCTCATTGGGATTATTGCATCGCAAGTTTTTTTGAGAGTGATTTTGAAGTTTTTAGCAAATATTTTTAAAGAGCTCCGTGGCTTCTGCTTTTATTGCTGAATCCCTGTTTGTGTGTCTGTCTGATAGCTCCATTTTATTATTTGTGTGTGTGTGTGTGTGCGTAGATGGTAATGGGTCTGGCTGAAGACCTCCTCCGTTCAGCCTCTCAGAACAGTCGGATTTCTCTCCAGAGGACTCAGGCTGGCTGGGTGCTTGTTTCCTCTCTCATCACTCTGGGTAAAACTGCACTGTAAACTTTGTTGGTGCTAAAGGAAACTCTGATTAAAATCTCCAAGCATCTTCATGACCTTTGTGCTGAGCTAGACTAGAAGCATGCCTCTAGGGATTGTAGCTTCTTTTGGGACTATTACTATTTGACGGGTTTACGTTTTCCCATAGAAATTCATGGCAGGTCTGCATGACTGATCATTTCATCTCGTGCCACAATAAAATCTCCTCTTCTCCAACATAACACAGATTTGGAGTTTCAAAACTAAACTCTGAACTCACATTTTTTTTAAGATTAAATCCCTCGTCACACCAGAGACTTTATTCAGCAACCTGTTTGTACCATCAGCTGTTGACCATTACATATATGTAGGTTGTGGTTTACAGTTAATGCACCAACTGAGCAGGACAGATGAGTGGACAGAAACGATTAATAATTGCTCCCTGCTTTCTCTCTTTGCTTCTTCAACTTTCAAATTGTCAGACAACAAAAATTAAAAAAAAGTGGAAAAAAATCAAATATATATTAACTAAAAATAATAGTGGAAGAAGTAGTAATAGTAATAATATTTATAAATCTAAAAGTTGAAAGCTGGATTTGAACCCTTGACCTCTCGAGAAGGAGGAGACCCCGAGGCAGACCCAGGACACGCTGGAGAGATTATATCTCTTGGCTGACCTGGGAACGCTTCCGTGTCCTCCTGGATGAGCAGGAGGAGGCAGCTGAGGAGAAAGAGGTCTGGGCTTCTCTGCTCAAGCTGCAGCCCCGTCGACCCGGCCCCAGATAGGCGGAGGATGATGGACGGAAATCTAAAAATATTATTTAAGTTCTTTTTAAAATAAATTACAAAAATGTTCCAAATATTTCCATCCATCCATCAATCCATCCTGGTGGCTCGGGCATCTGATGATTCCATTTTTTAATAGAATATTTGAAAAAAATAAATAAAATGGAGAAATATATTCCAAAAATTAAAAGAAAAAAAAAGAAAAGTATATTAATAGAGAACATCCGTTGTTCAAAAATGTTAGTACAAATTAAAAATATCTTAAAGAAAACACGTTTTGAAAGTTTGAATAAATAAAAAATGAAAGGAAGTGTTGTTTCCTCAAATTGCACTAAGCTATTATAAAAATATTAAAATGTAACGATGTTATTCCCATAAATCTTAATAAGGTTGTTTGGTCATTTCAGTGAGGATATCAGTGATAAGCTGCTATGATTACCTGCATGTTTTAATGACTAAATAAATAACTAGGTGAGATGAAAGACTTGATAAGAATATGTTGGCCTTGATGCTTAATTAATCCAGAAACCAGATCCATAAAGAAAGAAGCTGTCAATTTTTGCTTTAAGTGCATTGTGTATTCATTTGTGTTTACAGGCCCAGCTGTAGTGGAGCACCATCTGTCCCGCCTCCTTCTCTTGTGGCGGTGTGTGTTTCCGCCTTCTCTTCGTGAGCAGGAGATGGAGCTGCGACGTGGGGACTACTTCACGTGGCAGGTTACACTTGAGGGTCGTTCCGGGGCACTCAGTGGTCAGTACACTCAGTGCCTAACACAAGTGTGTGTGTATATGTGTGTGTAAATTAATAGACAGTTTACATTTCTCTCATCTGTGTGTGTGAACAGCGATGAAGAAGCTGCTGCAGCACTGTAGGGAGCTCGTCACTGATGACATCATCAGCCGTCTACTCACACCATTGGCCTGTGCTGTGGCCCTGCTTACCAAGTCAGTCACATTTTGGTTTTAATTGTACAGAATTGTTTGAATTGCATGAAATCCTGGATGCCAGACCATTTTCTTCATTTGAAAAAGAATAAAACAGAGATCTTTATTCACGCCCCTGCCAGCCTGGTCCCCAGGTCATTAAAAATCTGAGTTTGCTCTCCTGTTATGCTAACCCATCCATCAGAGACCTGGGAGTGACTTTGGATGGGGACCTGTCATGTTAAGGGTCTGGTTCATTCTTATTTTCATTAGCTGAGAAATATTAGTAAATTGTGTCCTATGTTATCTAAATTGTTGTTATTGGTGCTTTTATTTCATCTCGCCTGGATTATTGCAACGCTTCACCTGCCTCAGTAAAACCTCTGGATTGCCTCCAGCTTGTAGAGAATGCTGATGCAAGGCTCCTTACCAGATCCTCCAAACGTTCTCATGCCCTCTACTGATCTCACTGCACTGATTCTCCATTAAATTTGGAATTCAGTTCAGAGTTCTGGAGTTCATCTTTAGGCCTCTGCATGGCGAAGCACGCACCTATACCACCTATGCAGCCATATGTCACCAGCAGGACTCTCAGGTCTTCTGATCAAGGCTTGTTGTCCATCCCAAAGTCTAGACTATAATCTAAAGGTGACAGAGCTTTTGTAGTCATGGCTCCCGCTCGTTGGAATTCTCGGCCCTCCAGTTTACAGTCTCAGAGCTCATCTTTTTAACTGGAATTTAGGTAGCATTTCACTCTAGTTTCTTTATCTAGTGAAGCACTTTGTAATTTGTATCTTGAAAGGCGCTTTATAAATACTTACTTGGCTCTCTGCGATATATTGCTATTGTACAGTCAGGTTCATAAGCACTTGAACAGCAGCACAATTTGTGTGGAACTGACTGTATATGATTATGGATGTTAAAAATGGCCTCTCCCAGGTATTAATTCCTTTTTACTCCTACTGCTTCTTCTTCTTTTTTTTTTTTTTAAGAATAAAAAGTTTTTTTATGGATCCTGCTGTCCTGTCTATTTTTCAAACTAGAACTACTTTTTACTTGTCTTAATTTACCTCTTCATTATTGTTCACACAGAAACTTTCTTGGACTGTCTTTAAAAATAAGGTGTCTTGAAAGATTCTTAACCAAAAAAAAAAAAGGAAACCCAAAATTTAGGTGTTATTTTGACCCATATGGTTATAGTATGCATTTATTTGTATGTGTGTCTCCAGGCTGCCTGCTCTCTTCAGGTCTTATGGCAGTTCATTTCGGAGTTGGTCGATCGTTTACAGACTGAGAGTATACGAGCTGCTTGCTCTGCTGCCCCCACACACGTACCAAGGTAACACAACACCTCTGACACTCTGTTTTATACTTTTCTTTCTTCTTTTCATTTCCTTTGACTTTCTTTGCTCTCTTCCTGTCTTCTCTTTTGGTCTCTCCCTTTCTTCCATTATTTTAATTTTCCTTTGATTAAAGTCCTTTATTTCTCTTATCTTCCCTATTTTCATTGTCACCATTTTTTTTCCCTTTTTTGCATCCCTGTTACCCCTTATCTTTCCTTCATTGTGTTTCTTTGGCATTTCTCTTTCTTTCATTTTGATCTCAGTTCTCATGCTCTTTTTTTCCAGATACAGCTACAACAAATATATTTATTATTTCAATGATTAGATTCATATTTTAAAGTGGGAAATGTGGGAAAACATGTCGTTAGACTTCTTGATTTACTTCCTCAACTTCAAAATGTACTGCTCAAAAAAATTAAAGGAACTCTATAGTAGTTTAGCATCAAGTCAGTTAAACTTCTGGGATATTGATCTGGTCAGTAAGTAGCAGAGGGGGTTGTTAATCAGTTTCAGTTGCTTTGGTGTTAATGAAATTAACAACAAGTGCACTAGAGAGGCAACAATGAGACAACCCCCAAAACAGGAATGGGTTTACAGGTGGAGGACACTCACATTCTTCCCTCCGTGTCTTTTCTGACTGTTTTTTTTTTTTTCTCACTAGTGTTGCATTTGGTTAGGGTCAGTGTCACTGCTGGTAGCATGAGGTGATACCTGGACCCTGCAGAGGTTGCACAGGTAGTCCAACTCCTCCAGGATGGCACATCTATATGTGCCATTGCCAGAAGGTTTGCGGTGTCTCCCAGCACAGTCTCAAGAGCATGGAGGAGGTTCCAGGAGACAGGCAGTTACTCTAGGAGAGCTGGACAGGGCCGTAGAAGGTCCCATTAGCAGCACTAGTATCTGCCTCTTTGTGCAAGGAGGAACGGGATGAGCACTGCCAGAGCTACACCAGTGACCTCCAGCAGCCCACTGGTGTAAATGTCTCTGACCAAACAATCATGAGAGTGGTCTGAGAGCCCAACATCCTCTAGGGTCACTGACCAGTCTGTAGCCCTGCGCAACTGGGATTTAGTCATCATTTTCCCAGCGACTGCCATAAACCTCCAGCAACCACAAACAACCGGTCAGGAAAAACTCACTTTTGTCTCATGACTGGTGGTTGCTAGATGGTTGCAGACCGGTCTCTAGGCCTCTGTAACTTTGTTTGATTCTACGTTGACATTGCATGGTTAGTGGTCACATGTCTGTAAAACCCTGATATTTACATGCAGATGAATATATAACGTGTCATTTCCACTTTAATTGCCCAAATGTTTCTTTAGTTTAAGCCATTACCAGCTAACAGCTCCTATAGACAGTGATGGGTAGCAAGTGGCAGCAGCAGTAGCTGATGTGAGCTGGTTTTCTGCTCCTACAGAGAGTTTTGGGCTGGTGATGAACCAGCTGGTGTCTGATCTGTCCGGTCAGGACAACCTGAACCAGACATGTTCAGAGCTCTCCCTGCTGCCACCCCTCTGTCATCATGATGACCTGCTGCTGGTTGGCCCCGCCCTCAACGACACAGACCACAAATACATCGAAGAGCAGGTGATGTTCAGTCGAGCCCTCAACGGTGACACCTCAGAGTGAGAATAGCTTGACAAGACTGAGGGATCAGAATCAGAGAAGGTGTTTTGTGTTTATGTTGCAGCTCCACAATAGCAGCGTGGGAGGAGGCTCACTGGACAATGACCCCTTCAGTCTGTGTGAGAGGAGCTACGAAGCTCCCGCTCCTCTTCCTTCCCCTGTCGCTCTGTCCACCGCCGCCGTCCATCTTTTTGGAGCTGTCTTCCCTCACATAATCTCTGCTCAGAGGTAAGTGACTTGCTGACAGTGTAACCACCGCCGATCATCATGAGGAGGAAGTCTTCTTTGCTTTGATTAAAAACATTTTTAAGCTGTTAATTTTCATACTTCATGTTGACACAGCAATGATATTTTGAGCAGCAATACAAGTTATTGAATAATAATTTTTTAAAATTATCCTCTCACCAACAACTTTTTGAGCTTTCGCTTCTCAACATTACAGCAAATCTGAATTCTTTAGGGTCACAGCTTTGGTCTGAGGTTCAGGTTGGTGGTTCTCAGCCAGGACTACAGTTTGATAAGCTTTCTAGACCCAGCCTTTGGAATAACAAGTCGTGTCTATGTGCATCTGTCAGGGTGAAGATACTGGAGCAGTTTGTGGAAACAGTGAACCAGCTAAAGGGTCAACGCCAGCAAACTGTCCAGACACACCTTTGTGCTGCCCTCTGCAGTCTGCTCAAGGTACTGCAACTGGCTAACTTAAAGCAGCTCTGCGTATGTTCCCGAAAACTTCTAATTTCAGTGCAACTGTCAGTAAAAAGTGTAAAATACATGAAAAAATGTTGCCTAGAGTACATTTAACATCACAAAGATGTCCATACAGTTTTTTAAATAGGTTACGGTGCATCACAAATTCTGCTACTATTTATAAAAAAAGAAATAACACTGTCACAATTCATTACATCATCAAGACATAACCACAACTAAACTCTTTGAATGTTTCTCCTCAGCACCAGGGTAGCATTCGGGGTACCCTGGGGCCCGAAGAGATCCGTCCCCCAGCGTTGTCTCTCCTGTCGGGGGCGCTGGAGAGCACCAGTCCTCTTCTACGTTGCCTGGCTGCTGAAGGTCTAGCCCGGCTGGTTCAAGTAGTCGGAGATCCAGGCTTCACGGTCTCCATCTCCCTGCTCTGCTTTGATAGGTGGGCAGATGGAAATGGCTACAGTCAGATGTCTTTCTAATAGGTTTTTTCAAGTTAAACATGTGTGAATGGTGAATTGGAATTCTTGCCATAGAATGCAGATGAAACTGATCTGTGCTCTGTAATCTCTCTAAAATAGAAAAAGCAGAAACAAAGTAGGTCATGATACAAAATTATACTGAAACACACAGTAGTTGCATAATAACCCAGAAATAGTTCAAAACACACTTCACATAGCTGCGGCTGCAAGTCTGGACCCAAATATATCACACTGTGCTCAAGCCAGAAAAAGATGACAGTTGATTTCTGTTGTTATCCAAGCATCATAGAAGCGGTGTGATACATAAGTATGTGTGTTGTAGAAAAAAACAAAAAACTGCAGCTACTTTTGATCTATGGGATTTTAAAGTGGACCTATTGCCAACTTCATATTTTTATTTTTGGACTTCACTACTTTATTGTCTTAAATAATCCTTATTTATTTTGGTGCAACCCCTCAGTTCATTTTCTGTCTAAAACAAGCTGCTTTAGCTCATCTCCCTTTAAACCAATTTGTTTCTGATTAGGCGCTCTCTCTATTTATTAAAAACAAACAAAAAAAAAAAACAGGTTTGAATAGCAGGTGGGCGGGGCTTCTGTTCTCACAGAGGGAGTAAAACTGTTTAAAGCAGTCTGACTTCAAACTTTGACCATGTTTGATATGAACATCCACCACAAGGACCGTAAATAAGATCCACTTAATGACCACTAACCTGTAGCTTATCAGATTTTGTAGCTTTTGTTTTATACTTTACAGTCTTGCACTAGACGTTGGCTGTGTTAAAGGCTGCATCTGTTGGTTAGAACTGAAGTGCCTGATGCTGGTAGATCATTAATGTTGGCTAATGTTGCAGCTGACCGTGTTGATCGTGTCTGCAGGCTGAAGACCGCTCGGGATGCAGCATCTCGCAGCGGCTATGCCCTGGCTCTGGGGGCGTTGTACCGCTACACCGGAGGAATCAGCTCACCTCAACACCTCTCTGCCTGCCTGGGAGTCCTGTTCACCCTGAGCCAGGACAGCACCTCACCTGAGGTCCAGGTACACGCTAAGTTCAAAGTCTGTCTTTGGTTAAAATTTCTGTTTGGCTGGTGTTTAAAGGCAGGTTTCTGGCTATCTATTTCTGGTTTTCTGTAGGGAGATAATCATTTTATCTGATGGCGTTGTCCATATTTAGAGCTCATCATGCATTCCTGTACTATGAACTTATTTTTAGAATTTATTTATTCACTGGCAGCAAAACACATTACAGAACCCCTCAAGCTAAAGGTGCACTACATCTTAACTGTTTACTCACCTCTGAAAGACTTAGAACCACAGTTCTGAAAAAGCTGGGACACTTTGTAAAATGTAAAAAAAAACAAAACAACAAACATTCCTGGGTTGTTTTTGTCATTTTTAATTTCATGATGCACCAGATGTTTTCAGTAGGTGAAAGGTCTGGACTGCAGGCAGGCAAGTTCAGCGGATGGATGTATTAAAGATGTGTGCTGTATAGTCATTCCACCCTGGAAAAAGAACAGCTCAAAGAAATGAGCTGCCTGACTTCCAAAATATAAGAACCATGCTTAAATTGGAGACTAACAAAGTAAGTTCAAGTCTAGATGTAAGCTCTGGCTGTGAGCACAAAAGCCCCACCCAGCTGCTGTTTAGATCTTTTGTTTGTAAGGAGCAACCAGTCAGAAGGAGGTTGGCTTATAGGGATGTTGGCGCTAAAGTTTCATTCTTCAGATAAAGAATGGAATGAGCTGCTATCCAAGGATCAGTACAGGATAAATAAGAATTATTTTGAACCATGACTCCCAAAGCTATTCTAGCAGAGGAATGGAAATGAGCAGAACAGAGGACCCCCTTTTTTGCACCCATTAGTTGTAGGTAAGTAGTAGGTTCTGGGAGAAATTGTATGCCGTTTAAAACATTCAGACCTGATATACATTCCCTCTGCTTCAGAAAGGGTGCTCCATTTCGCTTGTTCAGGTGCAGAGGTTTAACTTTTAAGTTGAAAGTATTTAAGTTGAGCCTCAAATGAACCTTTGAGGAAGTGAAGACGTATCTTTTCTTTTCCTAAATCTTCCTAGTCATTCCTTGCATGTATCCCTCTCTGGTTTCCAGACCTGGTCTCTCCACAGTCTCTCTCTGGTGATCGACCTGTCAGGTGGTCTGTATAGAACCCATGCAGAGCCGTCCTTCACTCTGGTGCTAAGGCTGCTCCTCTCCACTCCACCCACACACCCTGAGGTGCACTACAGCCTGGGGCGCTGCCTGCATGGCCTGATCACCTGCTTGGGCCCAGACCTGCAGGGTATGACATCACACCTGAGGACAGTTTCAAAATTAGAGTAGGTTTTAGGGATGTGCAAGTGATGCCTGTTTTGTTTTTGTTGTTTTTTTACTAGGTAATGGTGCAGCAGTGTCTGGTCTGCGCTCCAGCTGTCTGGTTGGATGTGGAGTGATGCAAGCCAGTCCAGACTGTCTGGTTCAGGCCAGGGCCATTTCCTGTCTGCAGCAGCTACACATGTTCTCACCTCCACATGTCAACCTGGCCAGTCTTGTACCTGCACTCTGTGTAAGTACACCTGAGGAAGGATGGGTTTCTATTGCTGTTTCCACTCAATTTTAAGATGTTAAAATAATGTCAATGGTTGGACAAGGTTGACAAGTTTTGGCTGTGTACACCACCACAGTAGATTTCAAATGAAACCATTTGGATGTGCAGATGTGAAAGTGCAGACCTAATTGTATGTTATTATATTCTGAGATCTGTCAGATTCTGCAAAGTGTCACTGTGCAGCCAGTTTATAAGATTCATGGTGCAACAAAAGTATCAGGGATTTATTTAACTCATACTGACAGCAAATATGTCAGTAAGACAAACCACAAAATAAATAAATAAATAAAATGAAAAGGACTAAATAAACAAAAAAGACCCAATCTAATCTAACTTGACCACCATGATCATAGCACCAATGATAATCTTGGCATTAAAAGAACCAGGACATCACTCAAGGTGAAAGAGGGGCAAAGGGCAGGCTCCTGACGTGAGTTATGAACTGTGACCAGGTTTTGTCATATTTATACTACGTTTTTCTAGGTCTAATCCCAACCTCACCTCCCTAATACAGTGTATGTAGGCAGGGAGATTCTTCCCCTTCCAATTCAACAATATCAGACGGCAGGCATGCAGTGATGCATAAGCGATTGCATTTCTATGGGAGCGGGAGAACTTCAACTCACCCTCAACTGTGCCAAAGATAGCTGTTAAAGGGTTAGGCTGCAGTGTTTCTCCAGGTATTGCCTGGTATTGTATTGGAAGACTGAAGCCCAGAAACTGTGCAAGGATGGACATGACCAGAACATGTCCTAAGGAAACAGGTGAATACTGACATCTAGGACAATTTGGAGCAACATCAGGGTACAGTTTGGACAGTCTGTCATTGGAATAATGCAATCTGTGGACAACATTAACTTGAGTCAAGTCATGGCTGATACAGAGGGAAGACGTGTGTGTGTATACACTGTATAATATTTTTCCAGGTATCTTCTGATATAGTTTCTCCAACTTCTCCCTCCCACGCAGCAAATACTGTTAGTATTGTATCTTCTGTTGTAGCACAGCCCCCATTTTGAATTTGATAACAGCAACACATCT
Organism: Cichlasoma orientale; assembly: GCA_034780415.1. Taxonomy (NCBI): domain Eukaryota; kingdom Metazoa; phylum Chordata; class Actinopteri; order Cichliformes; family Cichlidae; genus Cichlasoma; species Cichlasoma orientale. The sequence goes on from JAVDPK010000690.1 coordinate 488,155, forward strand.
CAAAAAAGTTGTGATGTGGGCAAAAAAATGTTCTCAGAGCTGTCTAAAAATTATGGAACAATTTCAGAATAATTGTCCTCAGTGTAAATTCAGAATATTTTGAATTTCATATCATTTACAGTGCATAATATTGTTAAATTATTCAGAGAATCTGGAGAAATCTCGGTGCGCAAGGGACAAGGCCAAAAATCAGAATTTGGTTCCCATGATATTTGAGCCCTCAGTACCCCTTGGTACTGAAAGGACGACCAGGGGGTTGAGGCTCCCCCTCAGTACAGAACGACTGCTTGGTAGTGCTAATGGCTGCACCCACTAGCTATCTGTAATGATAGTGATCCCTTCCGGTAGCTAACAGCTGCAATTCTCAGCCTGGCGCGACGTTACCTCAGCCAGGCACAGCACCGGGTGATCAGCCAATAGGTAGAAGCTGCATTAGTGTGCTAAAAATTACGCTCTCCCGCTGAACAGTTTGATTACATCCTTGCATCTTCTGAGAGCTAAGTCTTCGAGTCTGACAGCGTTAGGTCCACTTCAAAGAGAGGTTCAGTAACACGGGCTAACGGTGGCAAAAGCAGCACAATATGCTCAACAATTCACCTCAGTATTGCTGTCATCACACAGAAGTGAGCTTCACTGACTCATCAATCTGTATCAAAGTGTTATTCAAATATGTTATAATATGGTGTGTCCTAAAATGTTTTTATACACAAACAGCAGTAGAAACACGCCGCGGTCATTATGGGGAAATGCAAAGCAGCCAGCCGCAGCCGTTATGGAGTACAGAGGGTTAAAGATTGAATAAGTGATTTGATGGATGCAGTTTTGTTAAAATGCTGTTAACATCACACTTCCTGTTTGACAGATGTATGTCCAGGTTTGCTTGTACCCATTTATTTCATCTCTCCATACCACAGGTCCTTCCATGTCTCTCTGCTGTGTCTAAATTGGAGTTTATTTTATTTATAGCGTGTGTGTGTTTCTTGATCATTGTGTCTTACAGGAGATCTTGTTGGATTATTCCGTATTGGTAGGTTCTTTGTAAGGCCTGCGGCTGCTTGACTCACTTTCAGCTTTGTAAACTTGTTTTTTCCTTTCGAACGTGACTTTTCCGTTGCCGTGGAGTTGGACTGGGTGATATAAATACTCTTTACAAGTTCCTTTCACAATAAATAACATGGGAACTTAAGCTGACAGGAAAGAAGATTTCTGAATATTCTGATATTTCTTTACTTAAACACTGTTAATAAAGGACAAAATATTTGCCTTTGTATGAAGGAAACGCACATACAAAAGTATTTGGACTGTAAGCATCTACACTTTCAGACACGCCTCAGCCTGTGAATAAATTTACATTTGCATTTTTCAGGTTGTGCTAGCTCATCAGAAATTAGTTCTTATGTAAAACAATTTTGAATGTGATCTTTAGAAAGATGTCCATATCACCCAGCACCATTATGAAATTGTTCAGAACAGTTTTCTGTCACTGAAACACTGTTTGAACGCAGCTCAGTTATGAGCACATTCACCTCTTTGTGTCAGCACAATTTTCTGTTTCACTGGATTTTAACATTTTCCCCTCTTTTACAATATTCAGTTTTTGCTTAATCTTGCAGTCTTTATTCTAAATGTGCTTTTATTATGTTTGTTTTTCCAGCTAACACAATAACAACTGCAGTACTGACCAAAAAGATCCTCCCCTGTTTTTATCCCCCACAGTGTTTCCTCTAGAGAGAGTTCACTAGTGTTGTTGTCATTATTTAGTTGAAGATTTGTGAATTGTTTAAACAAACAAAAACAAAGTTTGATTAAAAGCACGAAATTCTATAAGTCTAGAATATTTTATGTGAACATTACAAGTTCCATCTCCTCAAACCTGAGGATATCTTTGGGTTTTGTACTGTTGGTCAGACCACATGAAATAAATAACTCAGCTTGAAGATTCCTCTGAGTTTTAGGAACTTGTAAACTTTATAGATTTGTGACCTTGATTATTGACTGAATACTATTATTGTTAATCATTTGAAGCTTTAGTGTAAACAGCACCTGGATGAAACACTGTCTGTAACTGCATGCGTTTCCCTGATGGCAAAGTCCAGTAGCAGGTATAGCGATTTGCGTGTTTGAACTGTGCATTTGTGTTTCAGGCCAACCTGTGCAGCTCATTCCTCTGTCTGCGGCGGGCCGTGGTGGCATGTTTGCGGCAGCTTGTCCAGCGGGAGGCGCTAGAAGTCTCTGAGCACGCCGTCACTCTGGTCAAAGAGCTGCCGAGACGAGACAACACGCAACTTGGTGAGAGGAAATTGACCTTTTGTGGAAACTATGATTTTTGTTATCATTCTTCCTTTTTTTTTCATGACTGTAGCTTCCAGTTTGTTAGAGTAGGGCCAGACGATTTTGCAAACCCATCTATTGTTCTTCAGCTAAAAAGACGGTACACGATGTCCAAAAACTGATGAAGGCCATAAATTACAGAAGCATAATTATTTGCGGTTTGCCGTTATATTTGCTGTTCTTGCCCTCGCGAATGGCGCCCTTTGCTAAAAGTGATGTCACTGACACAAGCCGTGCTTTGGTGTTGCTTCAGCTGTTCATGAAACTCAATTTTTGTAACCTCACGTGGTTGCTGGCCGAATTGAAGGCACAAGTGTACGGTCGGGTTGCTTTTTACCATTTTACAATTAAATCACACACAATGCATTCTGCTTATAATTAATAATACGCGTGTGTGTGTGTGTGTATATACTTTGTACACTTTGTACAGAACTTTGGGCAGTGAAATCTGTTCAAATGCATTATATGAATAAATTTTACTTACACACACACACACACACACACACACACACACACACACACACACTTCCTTACTTGCATCTGATTGTAACCCTTGAACAGTATATTGCACACCCCGCTTCTACATCTTTGGTCACCCTGCTCCTTTCTGTCTGTCTGTGCAGATGTCACTATAAAAGAAGTCGGTCTCGAAGGTGCTCTGTTCATTCTGCTGGACCGGGAGTCAGATCTTGGTCTGAGGAAGGACATTCAAGAGACTCTGGTCCACATGATGGCAGCGAGTGCTACCGGCAGCAAATTGGCACACTGGCTGAAACTCTGCAAAGATGTCCTGTCTGCAACTACAGGTAAGCTCAGTTTGTTGTCAGCCTGTAGCTCTTTGAAAATCTTTTGGGCATTCAAATGTTTGGGTTTTACTTTTATTCTCATGAAACCAGAATTGAGGCCACTGACAGAAATGTTTTTTCAATTTTTTCTAATGTATAGAGTCGATGGTGAGACTTCTTTTTAAACCACCTCAGAGCTGTCAGTTTGTTTGAAAACCACTGCGACTGCAGGTGAAACCTGGTGATAATGGTTTGCACTGAAGTGGCGTCACTGATGGTAACATCTGTGTTACGTCTCTCTCAGATGGCTGTGCCCCGTTGGAAGCAAGACAGGAAGATGAGGATGCAGATTCTGGCAAAGATGATGACTCCTCTGCTTTCAGAGCCCGATCGGAGTCCGGCGGCCCATTCACAGCGCTGCGCTCGGCCACACGTTGTTTTGCCATGGAGTGTGTGTGTCGCATTATAGCACAGTGCGAGACTGCAGACCCAGCTCACTTTGACATGGCTCTTGCTCAGGAGCGGCGCCTGCACGAGTCCACTGGTAAGTCCTCACAGAGATCTGTTTATTTTGGGTTTGTGGACCTCATTGACCCCTCACCTGTTTCTCTCAGACTTTTTGGTCCTCCATCTTGGTGATTTGGTACGCATGGCATTCATGGCGTCAACAGATCACAGCAGTGAGCTGCGACTGGCAGGACTTCAAACACTATTGGTGATCATCAGACAGTTCTCAGCCATTCCGGAACCAGAGTTTCCTGGTCATGTGATCCTGGAGCAGTACCAGGCTAATGTAAGTATCAGGCCCCGTTTACACGACACCGTTTTCACTGGAAACGGCGTCGTTTTGATGCGTTTCAGCCTCCCGTCTACACGG
>JAVDPK010000690.1:604355-618284 GCA_034780415.1 Cichlasoma orientale
TGCACAACTAACCTTGATATTGTCATCTTTAGCTGACACAAACTCACAATAGTGCCTGTATTTGCAGCTAGAAAACGAGCATCTCTCTCCTCCCTCCATTGTTTACGTTTGTGTTGCTGTGCTGTTATTGTCCTCATGCTCAAAACAGGACTGAACTGTCGCATCGGCCAGACGTCACTCCCCGAGACGCAAGAAGAAAGCAACAAAATATCTTTGTACTGAGGAAAATGACAAAAAAATTAACGCACAGTGACTTGGATTTGTAACTTTAATCTGATTACTGGACTGCAAATAGTAACGCGTTAGATTACTCATTAGTCATTACCGAAAAAAAGTAGTCAGATTAGAGTAACGCATTACTGACATCACTAGTTGATGACCTCATCTTCTGATGGCTGCTTCCAGCAGGATAACACATCATGTCACAAAAGCCAAATCATCTCAAACTGCATGAACATGACAATAAGTTCACTGCACTTAAACTCCACAATCAATCTAACAGAGCACCTTTGGGATGTGGTGAATTGGGAGATCTGGATCATGGATGTGCAGATGAATGTTTCCAGCACCTTGCTGAATCTATGCTATGATGAATTAAGGCAGCTCTGAAGGCAAAAGGGGTCCCACATATCTGTCACATATATTCAGAAGAAAGCAATGAAGCGCAGAGACACAGGAAGTACTGAGAGAGCGACAGGCACTGATTTGGACCTGAGGTGTGCTCAGGCCTAATTATACCTGCTGATGAATTTAAGTTGAAAAATGAAATTCTTATTACAAATATTTGTGAGAACGCATCTACACATAAAACAGAGGGAATAGAGTAGGACCCAATACCACTTTTATCTATCCCAGTGCAAACATTTTCTTTGCATTGGGGTGGATAAAGCTTTCGGTAAACATAGGATCAAAAGAACATTCTACCTTCACACTCAAGCAGAAAGTGTCTCCAGAAGGTGACAACGGGCATCTCTCGGTTCAGTGCCTCCTCCTGCTCAGAGAAGCTGATGGTGAAGAGCTGACCAACTGTCTGAGCTGTGAGATGATCAGCAGCTTCACAGAAAACTCCACAGAAGACAGAAGGGAAGAGCTGAACCTGGATCAGATCACAGGTCCGTGTAATTAATACTTTTTTCTTTTTTTTTACTTTTCCTCATTTCCTTTGTTTTTCCATCAAAATATTTCCAATAGTGTTGACAGGGTTACAAACAGCTATGAATGGAGACATTTTTGAATTGTGTATCAGTAATGGAAAAAATGCAAACTTCAATCACCTGATCAAAGACACCCAAAGTCTGCAGACCCTCGCGAAACCTGGAAGACAAAAATAAGCAGATTAATCACTGATTTACAGCCCTTTGTGCAGACCGCATCCTAGAAAATGCAAATAGACCAAGGAAAGCAGGACAACACAATCATTACAATAGAAAAAACATATTTAAAACAACTGAAGAAAATCAGCAGGCTCTTCAGAAACATTAACAGGAAGTGAATGAATTCCTTAATTTGGCATCTTTCTTTCCTATTGGGACTCCTGTTAGTAATTAGGATGCACCAGTCCAGCTTTTTCCAGTTCTAATATGATACAATACCACAGCTTTGGATATTTCCTGATCTAATAACAGTGTTAAATTAATAACTGTATTTCTCACTGTGAGGAAGAGACTAGGAATCTTTGTGTGTACAGCAACAATCAGGCTCCACTTAAACATTGCTCCCCTAAATTTATAAAATAAATTGTAGCAAATAAACACATTAAAAATTTATTTATGCTTTTTTGCACTAGTCTCGTTTCAGCTCAGAGTGAGCGTGATCACTGCACTCTGCTGTCATATACGGTCACACTAGTTTCCACTTTCCCTGGTGTCTGACTCACTGTGAGTCCACCTGACCACAGAGGAACTGATAACAGACAGATGGTGATGTGAAATTATATTTACAGAGTTAATACATCACAGCTGCAGAATATCTCCTGTCCTCAAAAGAAAATAGAGATCATCTTTTAGTCAGTGTCTTATATTTGGGACAATAGTGTAAATAACATAAGCATCAGTTCCGGACAGGAAATTCTGTCAGGTGTGTTTTCACTATTGGAACCTGTTTCAAGCGAGTGTGTAGCAGAAAGCACACGTGATGCCCACTGGCATGCTCTGACTTTGACAGAGAACTACCTACACTTTTCTCACACGGGAGCAAATTAAACATCACAGGGACCATACATTAGTGTGCCGGTATAACTGTTTAAGACTGATTTGATCGATTCATTCACATTTACATGCACCCCTGTCAAGCAACATTAAGAAAAGTTCAAACCTGCAGTGCATGCAGGAAAACTGCCATATACTGTATCTGCTGGCTTTTCACTTGCATGTCTGTGTCTGTTCATTTATCTTACCTCTGTAGTGGCAGCTGCATCCTGGTGATCATGGTGAAGCTGACCAGATCCTCCACCAGATCTTCTCTCTCCTTCAGGCTGCTTATTGGTCGATTACAGCCGGCTAGTTCCAGGTACTCCCAGCTGACCGCCATGACTTCTTTCAGCTCATCTAAAGACTCTGCCTGTGCGATCTGAAATTATTCAACCTTTATTTCAAAACTACCTATAATTACGTTTTATCCACCATGCAGTCTATAAAAGTTTGTCCTGTACTTACCCTGCTAACTTGGTGGGTGAAGTGCGTGTCAGGGGTCATGTGTGTGGCAGCGAGCGGACGGTTGGCTGGGTAGTTGAACAGACACTGGTAGAGAGCACGGGAGAAGAAGCCAACAGGTGGACCGCCATGGACCAGAGAGAGGGCCAGCAGGCAGCCAACATCAAAATAAAGATCCTCACGCATAGCTGAATAACACATACAGACTCCGTCTCTTTGCTTGTTCAGATTTTTCATTTGCATTCAGTGTCATAAAGACAAATTGGTTTTATTCTAAATAAATAAGCTCTATAACTTCCCCTACCCTGGGAGTCCAGCGCCAAGTTTTTGGATCCATCTGGGCCCTCGAACACCACACACTCCTGGATCTGGTGCACCAGCAGCTTCAGGAAGTAATCCTTGGCTGTATCACTGTCCCAGGGGCTGCTGGGAAGTGCAGTCTGATCCATGTCTTTGAACCTGGACAAATAAGGTGACACAGGTAAGAAGAAGACACGGATAGCAGAAAGTCCAAACAAAAAGCAGAACTGTGAAAAGCTTTATGCCACTGACCTGATGGACAGAGTCTGTGTGGGGTCAAAGTCAGCCCTCCTGACCAAGTCCAGACCAGCTGCCAGAGCCTGTTCCCCAATCACCTCCACCTCGACACTGGGGGGATGAAGCTGAGGGGCCAAAGGCTGCAGAAGCTCCTCAGGCGATCCAGATCTTTCAGGTAAAGATGGTCTAAGAGAGAGTGACCATTAAGAACAAATCCTGCATCCGTGATGGGATACAAATGTGTTAAACTTTTGTACCTTTTACAGCTGGTGGAGGAGTGAACTGAAGGCCTGTGGCGTTTGGACAGCAGACTTCTTCTCTGACCTCCCTGAGGAGACCCAACAAGTGAGGCTGGAGAACAAGGAAACACGGTTCAAAATCTTTAGTCAGTCATCGTTGCATCAGTTTATAAAGCAGAGAGGAGGCAGAGCTGAGTGACATCTGGAAGAGCTCAGATATTGTTGGATAAAAAAAGAAGATAAAGGTAAGATTAACCAGCAATTTACAAACATGGAGCCAGTCCATCATTAACCACCCACACCTTTCCCATCTGTAGCTTGTGTGCAGTCAGTGCAGGCCCAATCTTTGGTGTCCAGTTTTAGTCCCGAACATTTCCTGTGAGTCCCGCTGGATCCACACAGCCGACAGCGGATCACCTCAAACCAGCTGAGAGAAACGCAGAAACGGGATTATGAAGTTATGTGATTTCCACGATATTTCCTGCTCTCCAGAGGATGAGGTCCACAGAAATATCTGCCCTTTTTTTTTTTTTTTTCCCCGCACAGCTGGAGAAACTAACAGAAAACAGGTTTGCACTGCACTGCCATTTATCATGTCAGTGTGAGACAATTTAGTCACATGTGGAACTATGCTACATTGCCAGCCTTGACGCCTTACATATCTAATGTAGAGCATTTATGTAAAGCACTGCATTAGCACAAAAGCAAACATTCTTTTTCAAATTGTTATATATTTTCTAGAAACGAACTCTTCATAAATGGCAGGGCCATTAAAATTACTGCTATAGAGTAATTAAATATGCTCAGTATATGATTTTGTTAATAACTAAACAAATATAAATAAACAAACATCACTGTCCTCATATTCTCCATGTTCACCCTGATAGAACTACTGAGGAAAAAAATCATTTGAACGAGCTGTTACTCTTCAGTATAAACAAGAGCCAGCAGCAAAGGCTAGTTCAGCAGCACGAGCAGAGAGAGCTGCTTCAGAGCTCTTATTGGAAGTAAAGAGGAGTGTCTGTCTACTGTATAACTGCAGAGCAGACGGACATAAGCCAGGATAACACCTGTAATAATAATAAGCGCAAAGACAGATGGAGACAGGTGAAGACAAGATATTAAAATGAAAAGTACTAAACCCTAAGTAACCTGCTCTGGAGTAGGTTAGAGAGAGATCAGTACATATGAAATCAGCACATACAGCAACAGACATCACTTCTCCAGGAGATAGCGTCGCCATTCCTTGACTATCCCTCAGACCTCTGTGTGTGGATAGCAGTCGGGTTTAAAGTTTTTGAACAACACCTAGTGTCTCTGTCTTTATCTGATGAGCATCAGTAATAACCTTATATTACATTTGCACATATGTTTGAATTTTTATATTTTTTCTTTATCTGCTTTCAGACTGTTGAACATCACTGGGGCTGCAGCTGAAAGAACAAAAACTAAACCCGTTTCATGAAAATCTGAACATTCATTTAATGGAATAACAATTATAATCCATCACATTCTCCAGTGTATTATTGACAGAGCTGTGATACTGAACTCTGTTAACTTACTGTCTGTATTTTGGCCAACTTTCCTTTGTCACTTCAAATAGGCTAAACTTGATTAATATAATAGCTCTTATCCAGTCTTACTGACCAAAGCGCTTAATGTTTGGTCTTTAATACTGTACTGCTGAACAGTGCTTTTCCTCTCACACACACTTTCATGTGAACATGCATGATAAACCCTGGGTTCACTCATCAAGTAGATAACCACCTTTATGTGAGTCCTCAGCCTTCCTGTCATTCTTAAGGTAAGTGAAGCCAGATAACAGATAAAAGCTTTTTTACTAACTTCCTTTGAAAGGGAAAAAAAAGAAATTAAAAAGGGACAAATCTGTGAACTAACATAATATAAATATAAATGTCATACCCGCTCTTGGCAGAGTGTGTGCGATCATTGTTGCAGAGGCAGGTGAGAGCGTCACAGTGCTGATAAACCTCCAGCAGCTCTGAATATGCATTTGCCTCCAACTCCCATGAGGCATCTCTGCAAGAAGCCCAGAAATTTAAAAAAGTACATAAGAGATTTTCCCGGATGAAGAAACAGCTTCTGTCTTCAGTGAATAATCTGCTGTGCTGTGGGGATAAATTCATATTGCTGGTTTTAAAGCGTCTCAGAAAATCATTGTTTTAGTATGTCTGGAAAAACTAAAGTGAGGTGTTGAAACACTGCAGGTACAGTTTAAAGGTACCTCTCTGGGATGTATATTCCCATTCTGAGCATTTCCTCCTGGAAGTTTTCCTTGTTGTTACACAGAGTACATCTGAAGAAGAACAGGCCTGCACTGTGGGCCTGACGCTGACACACGCACACACACACAAGAAATAAAAATACACACATAAAAACACAAGCAGCAAGTTACACATGCATTGTACTTCTAAAAGATGGACGCTCTCACTACCTGCACACAATCTCTGTGGAACCAGCTGGTATGGCAGGATGGACACTTGAGGATGGAGTAAGACAAGACGGGATCAATAGAGTCCAAACAGATGGAGCAGGAGTGAGGCAGACTGACGTCTAATCCAGTACACAGAGACTGAGAGGGACTATGATCCGGACAGTAAGATCTGGACACACAGACAGAGGGTCAGACCATGTGGTAGTTACTGCGTTTTATATTTACAGTATTACAGTTTTATGCAGCTGCAGCTTGGAAAGACAGTTTTGCAATGTACCTGCAGTTTGGCAGAGAGCCTTTTAACAGGAACAAATGCTACTGGGGCTGAATTCTAACAGCATTTTAAATCAGTCCTTACAGAACTTGGACAGCCTTTCCACTATTTAGCCATTACCTTTAGCCCAGTTTTACTGTTATATCCATAATTCCTGCTTATTCACTTCTTTCAGGTTTTTATCCCAATTATTTTGGGGTATCAAACAATTTACATGTTTAAATAAACAACTCACCATTTACTGTCCATCATAATAGCTTTACCTTACAGAGTGAAGTGTTCAGGTGTTACACCACACTCAGTGGTTGGCTGTAGATTTTTAAATCTAGCCCACACATACAATTAAAGAGTTTAAGGTACTGTCAGCACTCACGGGAAGAGTCCGGTAAACTGGGAGACAAACATTTGCTTCCTCCCGCAGGGGAAGTGAACCGTCTTCCTGCAGCTCCTGACATTACAGCCGACACATGCTCCCTTCTTCTTACAGCCATAACACGTCTGAGACACACATACAGTCCATAAGAAAGCAATAGTCACGCACAGGGCTGCACGCCTTCTCATGCAAATCGTACCTACAAGTTTAACTCTTCATCAAAGGTAACAAGGGTGTTGAATTATTATTTGTAGTATTTCCTCTAAAGCTCTTGATATATGTAAGGTAATAATGAACCGCTCACCAGTCGAGCCGACCGGCGAAACTCGTGTTTAATGTCTTCCACCAAGAAACCAAAGATGCCTTCGTCTTCCTCTCCTCGCTGATAAACGCCACATGATGTGAGCTGAGAAACAAAAAATTAGGATTGCTTGAAGTTTGAAAAAACGCACATACTGCTGCCGTTCTGTTAAAAACAGAAATATCATATGTTTTGTCTTACCAAGCAGAAGTAGTGGACAGAGAGCTTATGTTCTTTTAGTGTGACTTTCTCCCCAAACATAGCTGGATCATCATCACTGCACCTGCACAAAACACAGCCTACACACACGCGCACACACACACCTTAATTTCTGTCAGCACACCGTTAACTGCTTGCCCATTGTGCCTTTTTGTCTTGTATGACAGAGCTGTGTTATCAATGTGACTAATAATATTGTGATTCCGTACTCTTGTCTTGACCATAAACTACCTGAAATTGCATAACGCAAACAAGTGGGTGGGAAATGTAGAGATATAACTTAGTCCTGTTGTAGCTGCTGACAAATTCACCTTTACAGCTGGAGATATACAGCAGCACAGTGCCAGCACAACATGACCAAGAAGCCAAGTTTAACACACAGCACACAGTGGTTGGAATTCGCAACCAAAGGGGCGGCTTAAATACATATTTATCAACTACAAAACAGCAGTGGCACATTTTAACTTCTGTGTGTGAAAGTCACTCACAGTCCTCCTGGATGCTGTTCATGTGTGTCACTTGCGACCTCCTCCTCGTCGTCTTCTTCATGTTTGTGTGAATCAACCCTGCAGGAAAGTGAAAGATCACAAGAGCTTTTACAAACTGTCACCATCACAAAATGCTTCAGTAAACACAGTGGGTCATTCCATGTCGACTGACCAAATGCTTCCAGTCTGACCATCTGTGATTTCCCTGAAAAAAATTCCAGGGTGATAATACACTTAATAAAACTGCCAAATCTGAGCTTTCTACTGTTAAATATTATTGTGATGAAGTTAGGGGCATTTTCAAGCTTTTCTGAGCAGCATTTTCTGTGAAGCCATTTGCAAACAGGTGTATCTAGACAACTACTTTTACTCATTTTTCAGGCCAAATATTACTATGACTTCAGGAATAAGAATTAGAAAAATGTAGCTGAAGTTCAACATAAAATTCAGAGATCTTGGAAATTTGATTGTAAGGCATGCACTAAATATTTGCATGCAACTTCATTATGACATTTCAAATAAATGACATAACTTCAATTTGACACATCATAAAAAAATTATATATATATATATATATTTTTTTTAATGAGCAGTTTTCCTGTTAAGAAGTGTATCAGCACCCGGGATTTTTTGTTTCAGTGAAATCAGAGACGGTCAGGCTGGGAATTTTTCTTAAATTCGGTCAGTTGATATGGAATGACCCCAGTGTAGGTCATGAAAACATAAAGCAGCAGCACTCCTGGTGCCAAGGTTGGATTAGCCGCCAGGCAAAGTAAGCAGCTGTTATTCAGAATCCCACTAATTTACCTACTATTTTATTACATCAGAGGAAAACAGTGAAAAGCGTCATTAATTCCTAAAACACAAGCAAACATTTTCAAACTGACTCTTTTCTAAAATCTGAAATAGTTCTCTAAAAGTACTCTAGTGAGCTAGTTGGTTTCTGCTTCCAGGGGGAATAATTAATCTGACAACCACATTTTCAAATAACAAAACCAAACTGGGCCACACTGTAAACTGTGTAAACAGAAACCCTATATAAAAATGATAATGTTACAAGACAATAGAATACATGTAAAATGTCTATAAATGTATGGGAACTGCCGAGACTAGACTATTTGTTATATCTTAATGTGTAATTTAGCTTTAAGGTGCCTTCACAGATGTACTAGCTGCCACTGCATCTCCATACCATAGATGCTTGGCTGTTCCTTTTTTGTTACCTGGGAGGACATACATACATGTCCAAAAAATGTTTCCCATTTTTATTAGTCAGACCAAATGACTGTTTTCCACTTCATTTCCACCAGCCACCCTGGTAACACCCCCAGGCAATTATTTGGGCAAACATTGTTCCTAAAGTATTTAAGCAGTCTTTCAGAATATTCTGCATTGTTACCTTTGACTCAGCCTCTGTTTGAAGTTCTTTTGACAATTATAATACTAATAAACTTGTTACAACTCTTTTTGGAACGTGTAGCTGTCAACAAACAATGAACAAGCATATATTTTTTCGGTAAACAATTACATAGAGGCCTCACTTTATTGGAAACGGGGTTTGATACTGAAATTTACCGATGGACCCTCAGTAGGCTAATCGAGCCTGGATAAAAGTGAAGTCTTGTTTTGTCGCACACAAAAATCCCAAATGAACTAAATAAATAATAAATAAACAATATTCATCTCTGGAAAGATTATATTTTGGATGCTCTGTAAAATGTAAGTACATTTATTATTTATTTAGAAATATGACTAGTTTTATGTGGCTAATCGACAAAGTGTGCAACTACAGCTCTGAAGGCTGTCACTTACGACAGTAAACCGAATTACACGCTACCTACCATTACGATAAAGCTGCTCTGTTATTTTCGTATCTATAAAAAGATATTCGAAAAAATAACACATACAAAGTGCATTACGAAAGAAAACGTAAGCATGTGCACGTGAAAGCAGAAGTTTTAACGCATTCTGCGGAGCTGCCAAAGCTCAGCTGACACGTTGACTTTAGAGGAAAAACTCGATTTCATACGGAACACAAACACTACAAAATGTCTGTCAGTGAACCTACTTTATATTTAGGAATGAAGAGTGTCAGTTTGCGCCCATTTTCCTGTCGCTTTTTGGAAATTTAATCTACTTGCTTTTGTTTACTTCTGACTAACGCCGTCGAGTTTTAAATTTCCCTCTTTCAAAACAAAAGAACCTCATTTCCGCTTCCGCTTCTTTTTCATTCGCTTCAAGCTTTCTCGCTCTGGGCTTTCAGTGGCCACATATGCGCCCCCTGATGGTTGGTGTTGATAATGTTCTCAACAATAGTTTGAGGATATAAAGAGACGCGGAAAGCCGAGATGTGTGATGGAAATTCTGATTAAAAGACTCTTTCTGTTCTCTTTCTATTCTATTCCATTCTATTCTATTCTATTCTATTCTATTCTATTCTATTCTATTCTATTCTATTCTATATACACATTAAACTAGAATTTCTTAAGGTAGATAAATAAATGTTAATGTTGACAATATGATATACTCTTGATACTGCAAATGTTAAGTTAAAAAAGTTATCACTTTGACATAGGATCTTATCTTTTATTACTGAAAATTAATCATTTTGACTTTAAAAAAAAAACATTTTTTGCTGCTCCCTTTCAGAGTCACCACAGTGGATCATCTTCCACCTCCTCTGCCACACTGACCGGTTGCATGTTCTCCTTCAAGACATCCATATGAACCTCCTCTGAGGTCTTTCTCTTTTTCCTCATTCTTTTTCACATTGAAGATGGCAATTCCATCTTCAGTGTCCTTTGTCTAATGTATCCACTATCCTTCTTCTCCACATCACCAAATAGGACTGCGTTAAAGAATCTGGTCAAATAAGTCCACTGCCCTGTCTCCCAGACATCGCCATACCTTCACAAGTACACACTACTATCCGATGCTGCCCCAGCTACATTCTCCCTTGAGACCACCTTACAGTCTCCTTTCTCTTTCAGATTGCACTTTCTGCATAAGATGCAATCCACCTGTGTGCACCTTCCTCCACTCTTATACATCACTCTATGTTCCTCCCTCTTTTTGATGTATGTGTTTACCACAGAAATTTATATCCTTTTTGCAAAATCCACTATCATTGTCCTTCTACATTTCTCTCCTTAACACCTTACCTACCCAATACCTCCTCATCGCCTCTGTTCCCTTCACTTACATGTCCATTGCAGTCTGCTTCAATCACCAGTCTCTCACTCCTGTGGACACTCTCTACCACTACAGAATTTCTCTTTCTCTTCCAACCTGTGGGGCATACACACTGACATTCAGCATCACCCCTACGATTTCCAGCTTCAAACTCATGATCCTGTCTGATAGTCTCTTCACCTCCAAACCTCTATTCATGCACTCTTCCTTCAAGATTGCCCCTAATCTATTTCTCTTCCTATTTACACCATGGCGGAATGCCTTGAATCCACCTCTAATGCTCCTGGCCTTGTTTTCCCTTCCCTTGTTTTCCTCTGCACACAATAGATCTGTCCATCATATCATCCAGCTCTCTTCTTTTGCCAATCATAGTCCCTACATTTAGAGTCCCTCCTCTCCCTTCCACACTCCTGCCTTTCCTTCTATCTTGCTGCCCTCCTAACTCTTGCCATGGGGCAAGAGGCAGGATACATCGTGGGCTGGAGAGGCCGCCAGTCTGTTGCAGGGCAAACACAGAGAGGCACACAAACATTCACACCTATGGACAATCTAGAATCACCGTATCATATTTTACATTTTACATATCAGGACGTAATAAAATTCATCATCTGGTCCTTAGCAGGTCTTAAAATTAGATGAATGCAACCTCAGATGTCATTATCTGTTTAACAAACACTAAAATGCAGAAGCCATGTGTGAAAATTTTATTACACCCCATGATTCAGTAGCTTGTAGAACCACCTTTGGCAGTAATAACTTTATGCAACTTGAAGTAATCATTTTCTGTACAATTTTAGCAGTTATCTCACATCACTGTGGGGGAATTTTGGCCCACTCTTTCTAACAAAGTTACTGTAATTCATTGAGGTTTGCAGGCATTTATTTATGCACAGCTCTCTTAAGGTCCTGCCCCATCATTTCAGTCAGGTTGAGGTCTGGACTTTGAGCAGGCCATTGCAATGTTTTGATTCTTTGCTTTTTCAGCCATTCTTTTTAGATTTGTCCTGCTTTTTCATTGTCCTGCTGCATGGCCCACTTTCAGTCAAGCTCTAGCTGTTGGACAGATGGCCTCACATTTGACTCTAGAAAACTTTGGTACACAGAGCAATTCATGGTCAACTCAATGACTGCAAGGTGCTTAGTTGGCTGCAAAACAAGCCCAAATCATCAGCCTTTCACTAACCTGGTAGGGTCTCCCAAGGTAAATTGGCCCTAGATGAGGGGCCAGACGCCATATTATATATAAGGATGTCCATAAGTGCACGTGGCACCAGGACACCCTAGATTGCAGGTCAATAATCGATTTTGTAATCATATCATCAGATCTGTGGCCATATGTTCTGGAAACTCAGGTGAAGAGAGGAGCTGAGCTGTCAACTGATCATCACGTGGTAATGAGTTGGAACAGGTGGCAGGGGATAATGCTGGACAGACTCAGCGCACCTAAACATATAGTGAAGGCATGCTGGGAATGCCTGTCTGCAGTCCACAAGACTCAACTCCCACCTCCAGCAGAACTTCAACAGCATTGCGAGGGAGGTCCGGGACATTGAATCCAAATGGACCATGTTCCCCACCTCCATTGTTGAGGCTGCTGCATGGAGCTACAGCTGCGAGGTGGTTGACGCCTGTCATGGTGGTAATCCCCGAACCAGGTGCTGGACACTGGAGGTGAAAGGAGCCATCAAGCTGAAGAAGGAGTCCTATCGGCCTTGGCTAGCCTGTGGGACTTTGGAGGCAGCTGATGGGTACTGGCAGGCCAAGCGGAATCTGCATGTGGGAGGAGTTTGGTGAGGCCATGGAAAAAGACTTTCAGACTGCCTTGAAGTGATTCTGGCAAACTGTCAGGCCACTCAGGAAAGGGAAGCGGTGCTCTACTCACGCAGTCTATAGTGTGGGTGGAGCGCTGCTGACTTCAACTGAAGATATAGTCAGGCGGAGGAAGGAATACTTTAATCCCGATGAGACACCTTCTGTAGTGGAAGCAGAGTCTGGGGATGAGGTCACTGAGTTTTTGGAATATTTGTCACACTTAAATGTTTCATACCATAATTTTTTTTTAGTATTATACAAAGATAAAGATAGTATTATTTTAATATTAGATGCAGATAGGTTTTAAATAAGGATTTCATTTATTATATATGGGGGGTGACCCAAACCTACCTAGCCCTATGTGAAAGGCTAAGCCCTCAGTGTTCCTTGGTTCTTTGTCACGTCCTCCTTTATTCTCTGTGCACGTCTAAGGGCGAGGGAGAACTGAGGCTATAAATGCACAAAAATTTAGGGGAATGGGGAACAGGTGGGTAAATAAACAGGTGCAACAAATCAAGAGAAACAAGATGAAGGAAATAAAACTAAAACACAAAGCACAAGATACAAAAGACTGCTTAAATAAATTGGGAAGTAACATAATACAGAGATGGAAACCAAGCAAGGTACAGAAACACAAGTTACACAGGAACTCGAGGAATTAAATAAAAATTAAACTACATCTATGAACAGAACTAGATGTGAAACTAAAACCTGAGAATATAAACAGAGCAACCAACTATGCTGTTCCAAGAAAAACACAAAACAGCATAAATGATTCTCAAAACCAGAAGGAATCATAAAACCAGAAAAACCTCAGAACCCTGAGTCCAAGACCAAGCGACCATGACACACTGTATAATATTAAAATTAGTTTGATGTTCTGAAGCATGTAAATGGGACAAATATGCAAAATAATTAAGAAATCAGGAAGTGGGCAAACACTTTTTCACAGCACTGCACACATACACATTTAACTAATAAACTAATGTAGGATGCTGCATTATTACAAATTAAGATACCCAGGAGTGTATACGTAAATAAATTTATCTCCAGTTGCACCTTTAAAGGGATATACACATTAATGAATAAGTAATTACTATCATGTATGTAATTCTGTATAATGAGCACTTCTATACTTCTGTACTGTTGCTTCAGCAGGTTAATTTACTTACTTTCATGTAATACATCTGTATGAGGGCTTAAAACGTGTCCATGCAGATTTGTTCCCGATCAAATATTAGGATTTGCCGCTAGATGTGGCAAAAGCACTGCTGTGCCACTCCACTGAAAACATCCTTGAAACGTCCCTGATGTGTGTGTGTGTGTGTGTGTGTGTGTTTTTGTGTGTGTGTGTGTGTGTGTGTGTGTGTGTGTGTGTGTGTGTGTGT
>JAVDPK010000690.1:636436-652113 GCA_034780415.1 Cichlasoma orientale
AAGTTCTTGTACTCGGCCCCACAAATCTTAGAAACATGGTGTCTAACCAGATACTTACTCTGGATGGCATTACCTTGATTACCTCAGAACCCATGTGTAGGACTGCTTTTTTGCAGTTGTGTAATATTTCTAAAACGAGAAACATCCTGTCACAGAGTGAGGCTGAAAAACTAGTTCATGCATTTATTACTTCTAGATTGGAGTACTGACAAGGACTACAAAGAGAGAGCATATTTCTCCCATATTGGCTTTTTTCATTGGCTCCCTGTTAAATCCAGAATAGAATTTAAAATCCTTCTATTCAGGTACAAGGTTTCAAATAATCAGGCCCCATCTTATCTTAAAGACCTCATAGTACCGTATCACCGTAATAGAGAATTTTTGATCATGCCCTGATTGTTTGATTTTTGATAAAGGCTATAATTAGGGCTGCATTAGGTGACCCTGAACCCTCCCGTGGTTATGCTGCAGTAGGCTAGATATAATAAGAAAAGAAAAAGGAGGAGGTTATTGTGTACATATGTATAAAGTTTAATAGGTAGTTATCTATAAGAAGCATCTAAAGAACTACAAAATATTTGATATATTGATTATTTTGGTGGCATTACAGCCTTTCATAGAATACAGGAAGGTTCTTTAATAAAAATTTTATATATAATATTTCATTATATTGAGAAAATGTGAGCATTAATATCTATAACACTGGCCTCATAAAAACAAATATAGAGGCTGCTGATTGATATGAATAAAATAAAAATAAAAGGAAAGTTTTACAATTAATTAAAAATCTATATTTAAAATGAAAATGTAATTGAAAAAAAAGTTGCTCTTGTACTATGTTTTATTAAACGTATAATTCTGTTTTACTGATATTTTATGTGGTGTCCCCTTTCTGTGAGGATGCTTTATGCTGTACTAAGCTCCCACGGGAGTCTTTGCTGAAGGTTTTATGTGATAGCAGTGGTATGCTGGGTGGGGAGCCAGACAGTCACATAACTCGGACCATATACTGAGCTTTCTAATGCCATCTTACTTTTAGCACAGGTCTGTATGATTCTGTAGGAAACAGAATTGTTAGCGCTCATAAATTGTCACAAAGGAGTTCCTCAGGGAACCAACAGGAGTCCTCTTAACCTTTATGTCCTCAAAGTAACCTTCTACTTTACAGTTTGAATGGTGTGGTATTCTGCAATGTCAGAAATGCTGATGCTGGAGTTGTCCAAACTGAGTGCAGCTCCCAGAAGGAAACCCAGAGGAAGATCCATCTGCTGTAGATAAGCAGTTGTTACAAATCTGGCAAGTGAAAGTCAGCAGAGAACAGGGAAGATTTGTGATTCTGATTACAGCTGCACTTAGGTTTCTTGTGGAAGAACATTTGCCAGAATGGAGTGCTTAGAGAGACAATGTCAACAGCAGTGCATCCTGATATCACAAATGTTAAGGAGGTGCGAAAGGCTGAATTAATATTTTGGCAAAATATTAATTCCTGGCTACCTGACTTCCTGGAGGCCACAAAAGCTGAAATGCCACGTTGTGGGTAGGTAGTATTTATTTAGATTGCTGCAAATTTGAACCTCTAAAGTTCAACATAATTAAATCAAAGACACACGTTAAGGCAACTACACTCTTCAGCTCAGTTGTATATGGTCGGGAACGGTGTATTGGGCCCAGCAGCTTTATCGTTTTATTGCACGAGTCCTCTTAAACAGGTTTCACGTGTCATTAAAATGAAATGTTGTGACATCCTTACTACAAACACATTTTTGCTTATGTCTAATTTGAATTTTTTAGCACATGGAGAAGATGATGTTATATCACAACTTAACATGTAGTGGATATAGTAACACATCACAAAAACCTGCCAGTTTAAGCGAAGTGCATTATATAGTCTATATGTTAGTTTTTTTTTTATATCTCTAGCAGAATCTTTTTTTGTAGAAACTGGTTTCTCCTTTTACCACAGAATTCCTGTTGCCCTCACATTGAGTCAACCTAGACGAATGACACCATCCGTTAAATAGCTCAGCTGGGTGGATGGAGGGATGTCGGATTAAGGGGAGTGAATGAGGGCCAGAGGAAGCTGTGGTGGGGCTTTCCCTCCATCTGGAAACATTTAGAGCTGCTCAGCTGAGGTTAAATTCCTCTCAAAGACATTCAGCAGGCCAACAGTGACTCAACATGAACGCACATAGAGACAGCATCACTAATAGATTAAACTTCACTTTGCACATGCTGAAGGCAATCTGTCAGATCGCTGCTACCGCTCAGGAATGTTTCATCTCATTAAGTCACTTTCAGCAGTTTAAAAGTACTGAATATTTGCTCTGTGTGCGTTATTCTGCAGTTGCCTTCCAACACAGTCAACACGTTTTTACACACTTCAGGTCTCGTGTGTAGATATGTGTCCTTTATGTTTGTTTGTTCAAGCTGCATTTAAGATTTGCTTTGTAAACTAAAGCACCTGTATATTGGATATGTATTATATACACAGCTCAAAAAATTATAGGAACACTTTTTAATCAGAGTTTTGCATCAAGTCAGTTAAACTTCTGGGGTATTGATCTGGTCAGTTAAGTTGCAGAGGAGGTTGTTAATTAGTTTCAGCTGCTTTGGTGTTACTGAAATTACCAGCAGGTGCACTAGAGGGGCGACAATGAGACGACCCCCAAAACAGGAATAGTTTACAGGTGGAGGCCACTGACATTTTTCCCTCCTCATCTCTTCTGTTTTTTTTTTTTACTAGTTATGCATTTGGCTGGGGTCAGTGTCGCTGGAGAAGCCGTGGAGAACATTATGCTGCCTGAACATTGTTCAGTATGACCGGTTTGGTGTTAGGTCAGTGATGGTCTGTGGAGGCATATCCATGGATGATATGCCTCCACAGACCGCTACAGGTTAGGCAACGACACCATTAGGTATCAGAATGAAATCCTTGGACCCATTGTCAGAACCTACATTGGTGTAGTAGGTCCTGAGCTCCTCCGGGTGCACGGCAATGCCCAGCCTCATTCCAGGCAGGAGTATTCAAGCAGTTCCTGGAGGATGAAGGAACTGATACCATTTTCTGGCCCCCACTCTCGCCAATAGAATAATCCACCTCTATTTCAGTCCATCTGACACTACTGGGTTGCACCTCAGACTGTTCAGGAGATCAGTGATGCTCTGGCCCAGATCTGGGAGGAGATCCCCCAGGCAAGGTTTGGACACAGTGGATATATTGGACAAAGGCAGGAGGAAAAGAGAAAGAGCACAGAGGAAGTTCTTGGATGTAGTGAAGGAGAACATCCAGAGGGTTGGTGTGACAGAAGATGATAGGGACAGGGTGAGATGCAGGAAGATGATCAGCTGTGGCGACCCCTAAAAGGGAGAAGCTGAAAGAAGTGTGCAGTAACAACCTGAGCTGTGGTGCATGCCAGAAAACGTGAATAAGAGGATGTTTTTCTGGGCCACACTCATAATCTGTATATGAAACAAGATCAATGCAGAAATTCCTTAAAAATACATTCTTTCTGATGTCCAGCAAAGCCTGACTCTTTTAATTTCAAAAAGAAGACATATTGTATAGAAGTCTTTGGGAAAACAAACGTAGGCTCCCTTGATTTATGACCCTGGTAAACAGTTTCCTGATTAGACTATGGATTCAGTCGCTGCAGATGATGACAATGTTCATTTTGTATATTAGAGTCAATGAATGATAAAGCATGTTATGTCTCCACAGTATGAGCATCCGGTATTCCTGAGTTTGCCAGTCAGATTTATCCCTCGTCGTCATGTCAGGTTTCAAAACACCAAAACGGCAGTGGGTTAAAAGCTCAGCTCAAGGCTTTAAATTGGGACTTCACTAACCAATGGGTGGCATCTAAGTGTCTACGACCTATTTTATATGCAGTCTATAGCCACACCAAGACAAAATACAATTGAAGGGTCACTGTTCTGACACAATGGAATGTGCAAATGTAAATTATCAAGTGGTTGAGGGAGTGATTCGATTGTAGGAGGAGAGCTGGGGGACTGTTGACTGTGGAGATGGAAGCCAAATTTAAATCCAGTATGGCAAAATTTTCTGATCTCATCTACTACCATGCAAAAGTTTGTGGCGTTATCTGTCCATAATGTCATATAGTGCACAGTTATTGGAAAGAAAAACAATGGCTTCTTCTCTTTTCAACCACATGGCATTGTTTAAGAGAAGCAGTTTGAGAAACACCACTGAGTAGGGTGTTTCATTGAAAGAATTTATGAAGTCACCCTAGGTATGACAAAAACATATGCATTTAAGGGTTTGGAGTTGTTGGGCCACACGGAGAATGTGTAGATATAAAAACTGAGCTGGATGTAGTTCATGTCTGCCAACCTTTCCGTTTTATAATAAACGTCTGATCTGGTGTTTCACTGAGCGCAGAGCATGTTTTATGGACACATTACAGCTGCATGCTTGGCAGAGATGTTGGCTGCTGATTGTCTACAGGGTGGAGTTGATGTATGCCCACAGGGCTCTGGTCCCATATGTTGTTCAGTCTGATCTACTGCCAGCCTGTCATCAGAGGGTGGAGTCTGATCGCAGTCACAGAGTTCTAATGGAAACATTTACTTTCTACTTCTGACTTTATAGGGTCCACACACACTGCCTTTATCAGTAGATGCTCAGTCATCATGGCGGTGATTGTTACAGTGTGACATAGCCATGCTCCAAGTGTAAAATTTAACCTGCAGCCCGGCTGTCTCTTGCTGAGTTGTGTGCAGATAGCGTTTGGCAGGTCTGGCCAAGATCGTGAGTTTTTGAGGGGTCGAATCATGTTTAATGACTGGAATCCTGATTTCGCTGTTATGATCATGTGCTATGTTGTTTATATGTTTGACTCCTCCCACTGGAGTGTGTATGGTTGTGTGCATCTTTCTCTCCTCGCTCCAAGATGTGTGTATGGGGGTGTTTGCGTGTTGACTGTCAGACTGCTGATTGATTTTGAATAAGTTCTCAAGTGTGGAATGGACAATTGGATGGACAGCAGCCTCTTAACCTCCAGCTGGCAGCTACCTCATCACTGTCCTCTTCGCCCAACAAAGAGCCAGCCAGTTGCTAGTAGCTTTGAGTGTTTGTGTGAGAATCCTAAACTGACATCCATTAATGAATTGTGAGCTAATTTGTATTTCTGATACTGCCATTGCTAGCCAAGATCATTCTATAAATTTTACCCCCAAAGCAAACTGCTGTTTAGTTTCTTGAATTGTTTTGTGCTGCTGACCTTTTCTTGGGAGTGGCTGGAGTGGAGAGATATACCTCATGATATGTCTAGGTTACCCCTAGGTCCGAGGTGTAACATCACAAATAGTGGAACTTGTGTGATAATAATTTGTGGTTGGCTGGACATAAAGCCTGCCACTCAAGGCTAAAGAGCTCGAAAAATACCTGCATGCTGTTTTTGCTCAGATTTTATTCTGCAAGTTCGGACTGGAAATTCAGAATTTTATGGCAGAATCTCATGCCTGACTGGCTTAGCCTAATCATGTGATCATATTGTGCTGTGTGATTGGCTATACCTACTTCACAATTATTGACTGAAAGTGAGAAGGTCTGGAATCTCCACGTCTGGCAGCTGACCTAGATCACTGACTAGCTGGCAGCAGCTGATAGTGAGAAAATGGGTAATCCCAAATTTCTAGGTAAAGAGCCAGTCTGTTTATAGTAACATCAGTTCTAGGCTGCAGCCTTATTGACTAGCCTGTGATTAGCATCTTCTGATTGGCTGAGCATTGTCTAACATGATGGCCAGGGATGACTCATGGCCATAAATAGTACAGACTATGACTCATCATTGAGTCCGCCAAGGTCTTCAAGGTCAACTTCACGATTTATCGATCAAAATTGACAAAAAGCCTTATAACTCAGAAACTATGATTCTTACAAATGTGGTGTGCATTGTCATCATATAGAACGTACCCTATAAAGATTTAAAATATGTCACATTTGACCTTTGACCTCTTCTTTAGGGTCAACAGATTGATCTGCAGGTCAAAGTGATAATAATGTTATATAAAGCTATTTAAAATTCTGTTTCTTACTGCCATTGTTTGTATTGACAAGATTTAGGCATATAGGGAATGATAAATGGGATTCTAAATATCATGCTACATTCGACAACTGACCTCTTCTTCAGGGTCAAATAAGGTCAAACTTTCATAAAATGTCTTTTGTTTTTAAAACTGCTTAAAATTCTGCTGCCTTTGTTTGTATTGGCAACATTTAGGAAATGATCCCCCATATACCAGCACTTTTCCATATCTGGGATTAGTCATCATTGATGATGCAATTTGTGGAATGGACATCAAGACTAGGCTCAACAAGGCAAATGGAATCAGGACATCACTGATCAAATTGTGGAAAAAAGACAGCTGAGTGATACAAAACTCCCACATTTGCTACCTACATTTTGACAGGCGTCATAATCATCATGCAGTTTATCCTGATTTCAACCAATAGTTGCCATTTTGATCTCAGAGAATCTGAAGTACATTCAATATGTTACAGCAGTGCAGAGGAAGTTGTATTGTTAGACCGAAGGCATTTCCTTTTTTAAATTAAATGGAACATGTGAAGTAATGACTCGTCCTGTAATAGAACCAGCAGAGAACAATCGCAGCTCTTATCAGAGGAATGTCCTCCTACTGACCCTGCAGGAGTGTTCTGTGTCTCTCAGGTGTGTTCTCTGCCAGCTGTAATGAGTCTCTCAGGTGCAGAAAATTTCCCAGTTGATGGCTGTGTTTACCTTTAGGCTCACATCTGGGACAAACCTGAGCCAAACACCTGAAGCCGCCAGTGTAACCTGAAGCTGGAGGGTGTGAAACACATTGCACTCAGTGCTGACAGCGTCATTTATTCATGAACGGACAATTCCAGGGTGGACAAATTGCAAAATATAGCTCATTCTCCACAGAGGCAGTAAAAGCTTGTTTGCTGAGCTGCAGTGATTACTGTTTTGTTTTTTTTAAACTAAAACATAGAAGTAACAAATTAATCTCCAAGATCCCCATTTAGCACAGACAGACACCTTTGCTGCCTGCAGCCTCCACCAGGGGATGGATGTGAATAATGATGACAGGAGGTGGCAGCAGACTTGTGGAGCTCAGGAGACCTGCACAGAGTGACAGGGCAGTGGGCCTTTTTGGTTCTCCTGGCTGCAGGGTGGGGCCTCCATGGATTGGGCTAGTTCCAGCACATCTGGTGGATGCTTGATGGGGATCTGGAAAGTTTAGATACCAGGCCATCCCCTTGGGCTTTTAATTGATTTTAATCTTTTTGTGCAGGTGGATCAGAAAGATTGGTGTGTAACAGCTTTTACTGCTGGTTTTTGGTGCTGTAATCAGGGCTGTAAATTTTTTCAAATAAATTGGTCTGAACAGATGCCAACGAAACTGCAACACTAACTAACTTGCAGTGGATTGGCTCCCTTCTGTTCAGCTTTCTTTTCTTTTTTCCTTCAAATTGTGTTCTAGATCTTTAGCATAATAATAACAATAATAACTTGTAGTTATTACAAACCATTTTCAGGTGTCATCCTTTTATCTGTCTCCCTCTGACCAGGTTATGACTTTGCTGAGGTTCTGCGTTGGTTCGGGGAGCGAGTGGACCGGATCATTCTCCTCTTTGACGCACACAAGCTGGACATCTCGGATGAGTTTTCAGAGGCCATCAAAGCTCTCAAGGGTCAAGACGACAAGATCCGAGTTGTCCTCAACAAGGCAGACCAGGTAGGACAGACTGCATGACTCCAACGTGAAATTAAACTCTGCTCACCTGTGTAACCTCCGACTCCTCCTCCTCCTCGCCTGTCCGGTTAGGTGGACACCCAGCAGCTCATGCGGGTGTACGGCGCTCTCATGTGGTCACTGGGGAAGGTGATCAACACGCCAGAGGTGGTGAGAGTCTATCTAGGCTCCTTCTGGGCCAAACCCCTGCAAAACACTGAGAACAGGTGAGACACATTACTTCATCTGTTCATTCACAGGGAATCTTTACTTTTCTTCCCCCCAATGTGCTTTTTCTTAATGAAGGGGCATGAAGAGATACTACAAGCAAATTCATTTGAATAATTGAAATCAAAAATGTACAGCAGAGTTTGAAATGTGTCTTCAAACGCTTGGAATTATTTATCCTTTATGAGTTTATGAAAATAAACCTGTATTATCAGGGTTTCTGTGGTGCTGAGGTTGTAGCAGTGGTGTGGTGGGAGCGCTCTTATTCCCATACCTTAATACTGCTAATAGCCAGCTGTGGATATAAATATAACATTACATTTATCTTATCAATAACCCTAATTCTCATTATCAAAAATTCTTTCAATCATTATTATGTAAACAATGATTAAAGAGGACCTCTTGTTCTCCACAGCAGCTTTGTGTGATTCATAGTTCAAAAGCAAGCCCACCGTTTGATCTTCTGTCTGAAACAGGGCGTTTCTTCAGTCTGGCTGCCCCTCGAAGAAGACAAATGTTGAACAAACTTAAAGATATGGGACAAACTAAGCTTGTAGCTCCACTACATACTGACAACTTTCATTTTAACTTGTTCTTAGCAATGCTATTAGCCTGATATATAGTGCACTATATATGTGTAAAACATACCAGTAATGTTAAAAACACTTTTCATCCTCAAAGGAATTGAATGCAGTTACAGTAATCAGAGCAGGTGTTGTCAGCCGTAGAAGAATTATCTTCACTTTCCTAGGTTCACTGTCTCAGCTGCAGACGGTGCTTCTGTGTGTCAGTCAGAGAAGAGAAAATGTAGCTCCAAGATATTTACACTGGCCAGACACATGGGGTACAAATCGCTAATACTAGGTTGGATCTTCTTTTACCTTCAGAACAACCTTAATTCTTCATGGCAAGGTGCTGGAAACATTTCCCAGACATGTTGGTCCATATTGAATCATAGCTTCTTGTAGTTGCTGCACATTTGTCCGTTATGTAGATCTCTATTGGATTATGATCTGGTGACTGTGGAGGCCGTGTTCAAGAAACCAGTTTGAGAATATCTGAGCTTTCTGACATGGCACGTTATCCTGCAGGAAGAAATGGGTACGCTGTGGTCATAAAGGGATGGGCATGGTCAGCAACAATACTCAGGCAGACTGTGGTGTTTGAATGATGCTCAGTTGGTACTGAGGGACTCAAAGTGTTCCAAGAAGACATCTTACACAGAATTACACCACCATGTGTCATGTTGTACCGTTCAAATGTTGCAGCAGAAACTGAGACTCTTCAGGTTTTTCCAGTCTTCTACTGTCCAATTTTGATGAGTCTGTGCGAATTGTAGCCTTAGTTTCCTGTTCTTAGCTGACAGGATTGGCACCCATTGCTGTGGCGCATCTGGATGTAACCAGTAGTTATTTTAGTTACTGTTGCCTTCCTATGAGCTCAAAGCTCTCTGGCCATTCTCCACTGACATCAACAAGGCATTTTGTCCCAGAGAACACTCACTGGATATTTTCTCTTTTTTGGACCATTCTCTGTAAATGCTAGATGATGGATGTGCCAGAAAAGCTTAGGTCAGCAGTTCCTGAGATATTCGGACCAGCCCATCTGGCACTGGGAATATGGCAACGATTATATAAATACATTTTTACACTTTGCACACAACAGTTTTACTTGCACACAGGACTCTGAACACAAATGCATTACTGCGCACTAATCTTCACAAACATCAGGCTTTTGTATAAACCTTCTAAGTCTACCTTGAAATCAAATTGTGCCTTCATCCATGACACCAAAGTTATGGATTAATTACACGCATGTTGCAAAATAACTGGTGAGATCAATTCAAAACCCTCCTCCTGCAGTGATAATGGTTCTTATGATTTGCCGACAGAGCAAATTCTTGTATAACAAACATATTTTTTAATCGTCAGTTTATTGTCGCACTGTGATAAAGTGGAATCAAATGAAAAAAGTAAATGCACTATACAAAATATGCTCTGATGAAGAATGTAGAACATAGTTAAATAGTTTCCATGCATCTGCCAGTATAAACGAATAAAGTTTGTTCTGTGCTCTGGGTTAGGCCACTGGTTCTCACCAACATGATGGGCAATATTAGCCCAAAGAAGGTGACATGTTAGCGCTAATATGTTCCAGTTATATTCCAATATGTATGTGTATGTATCGTTTCATTGATCCATCCATTCCTTCATGTGTTTACTCGTTTGCTTGTTAGATAATTAAGATTTCTTTTTCCATATTATGTGTATTCATTCATTCATTGACTCATTCCTGGGTCTTGTCAGGCGTCTATTCGAGGCTGAGTCTCAGGACCTGTTCCGGGACATCCAGAGTCTGCCGAGGAATGCTGCTCTCCGTAAACTCAACGACTTGATCAAGAGAGCCAGGCTGGCCAAGGTGAGACAGGAAGTCACGTGTGGTGGTTGGAGTTAAATGTCAGAGCTTGAGGAATTCCAGGAATAATGTGGAATATTTGGTTGAAGATCTCTGAGGAAGTGTTTTCAACCGGCTGGGTTTTGGTTTTACGATGGTGTCCTCGTGGGGAAAAGCTCTCTAATGACATCAGCTTTTGTTTCAGGCTTTTACTTAGAAGAATCGAAACACAGCTGTTTTTTATTCAGCAGAAACAGGAAGCAGAAGTTCTAAATTTAATGGTGATGTGGAAATAAAACCTTAATTGGACCCTGATCCTGAAATTTGGCTTACACCAACCACACGAGCTTTTGATTTAGAAGAGTTTTTTCTTTTAATTCTTTTAAAGAATTAAAATAGATAAAGGAATACAAATGTGTCACGCACACTTAAACCTACGTACTGGACATCCTGCACACACAGGACTTAGTTCACCACCACTGTGCCAGAAATCTGGTGTGGGTTTGTTTTAGATTAATCGGTGGAAATTTTTATTTCTAGGGAAATATTCTTGCTTCTTTTTCTAACTGTCGCGTAATAAAAATATGAAAAATGAAAAACTGTTATTTAACAAAGTGTCAGCTCAATAGCACATGTAACTGTGCTACTTCAAAAAGAAAAACAAAATGACAGTTAACTGGTTACTTTGTGTGTTCTAATGCTCTCACAACTAATTTGAGAGACCAACGAATGAGCAATGAGCTTTTAAAGATCTGATTCGAAGCGGTTTTGGAGATGTTTCACGGTTTTTAAAGTTGTGTTTGGGTATAATTATCTATCTGGACTTTAACCTACAGTGCCAAGCTGTGTTTTTTCTTATAATCACCATAGTAGGGGATCCAGGGGATGTGCCCTGCTCAGAATTTATAACATAAGCATTTGTCCAGCCTGGTAAAAGCATATATAACAGTGGGCTTTTATTTTGTAAAACTGCTGTTAGTGTGCAGTATATACGTGTATCAGCGTGTTGTCCTCCAAGTTCTGATGAGAAAGTGTCCAAAGTTTTGCGAGCATGTAAAAAATCGGTCATATTTCGATATAAATCTGGAAATTATGAGGAGGTTTGAAAATTAAAAAGAAGCGCAAGAAGTAAAATAAAGATGAAGTACTTTGAGTTCCACTATTTTTGAGTCAGCAGGCAAACAAAAGCAGATTAGTAACACTGATCATATTAGACGTTTTGTACATAAGGTCAGATTACAGAGAGTTGTGTCGATGAAGCAGCATACCGATTCTCTCTCTCCTCTTGACATCTCAAGAGATTCAGTGTGAAGAGACGGCCTCTTCATTTGAGGTCACTTCTTTCTGTCATGGACGATTATGTTTATCAGCTCCGTCGTGTTGTTGTACAGTGAGCTGGAATCAATCACGAGTGAACGATCCGTGCCAAACGCAGATGTGCGTTTAGCCACAAAAGTTCCTGAACTTATACAATCCTGTGAGGCTAAGCAGCTTTGTTATGGTGCATATTTCCATTATGAGGCAAACAAGAGATTTGGCTGCTCTCCACTAACAGATGACGACTGTTTTCTAGTGGGAACTTTGTACAGAGTTGCTAATACAGGTGATATTGAAGCAGCGCTCATCACTTCTTCTAACAGAGGAAGTAGCGACCGTCAAAAACAGCTGAAACAAACCATACTTGACCTCCAAGCGTGCTCAGTTTGAGGTAACCTGGTGTTCGGTGGTATCCCAGAATCCCCCGAACACCCTTCGCCCGATCCAGAAAAGACTTTCATTTCAGCACGTCCATCGCCCGGGCCTGGTGAAAAAACATGGACACACTTCAGCATGAATGACCAGTTCACCCGATTAAAGACGCAGATGCCTTTTCCCCATTAAAAACAAATAAATAAAGGAATATCAGAAAGAAAGCTGTAATATCAGTTGACAAACTTTATGTTAACAGGCAGTTGTTCAGAGAAAGGGATATAGCCCCCTGGCTGTCCCAACATGTGAAACGCCTCTTGTCATATATTTATTATATACACGCTCACCATAGTCTCAGTTTAGTTGCTATATGCTAAACTGCCTTGACCACGTACAAACTTCACATGCTGTCATCTGTATTTGTTATATGTTGTGTTTTTTCTTTTTTTTTTTACACGTCAGGTGTCTTCTCACCCTCATGCAACAGTACCTCACATCTTGACATACACACATAATTGCTATTATTCACTTTGTGTACCCATCTTTACCATATCTCCACAGATATTAGTCACATTGTCAATTCAACTCATGGACCATCTTAATAGAATTCAGGCTGATGTGTGCCTAGTAAAAGAACCTTTTTGACAGACACAAAAAGCACAGCACTAAAATCACCTCAGCTTCCCCATGTATCCACAGCCAATTCTAACTCCAGATAAGGAGGTTTTGCAACAAAATTAAATTCACTCACAAAACCACAATCACAGATCCGGAAGGAAGATTTGTAATCATCAGCATCTATATTAAAAACATTCCCCTAACAATAGCTAATTTACACCGATCAGGAATAACATTATGACCACTGACTGACACTGATTATCTCCCCATCATGGCACTTGTTCATAGGTGGGATATATCAGGAAGCAAATGAACATTTTGTCCTCAAAGTTGATGTTAGAAGCAGGAAAAATGGGCAGCGTAAGGATTAGAGAGAGTTTGATGAGGGCCAAATTGTGATGGCTAAATGACAGAGCATCTCCAAAACCGCAGCTCTTGTGGGAGTTCCTGGTCTGCAGTGGTTAGTATCTATCAAAAAGGGTCCAAGGGAGGAACAGCGGTGAACCAGCGACAGGGTCAAAAAAATGAATGCTGGTTCTGATTGAAAGGTGTCAGAATACACAGTACATCACAGTTCCATCTCTGTGCTTAATAACCCACCCAGCACAGAACTCATCACAGGAGGTAACTTTAATAATGCTGCGCTGGACCCGGCTTTGGATAAATCAAACTCCTCAGGCAACACTCGAACTGGGCAATCGACAGCAATTTTAAAGCAATATATGACGGAGTTTGGTCTTAGCGATAGTTGAGCTCATACATTCAGTTTTTCTTATCAGCAAATCACTCCACTCAGATATTCCAGAATCACAAATTCTTCCAAAAACAGCCACAATGATCATTCACCAGTTTCCTTTAAACAACCTGATCGCTTCCCTTCTGGCATTCTATTTATTTGGCATTCTATTTTTTATTATTGTTCTTTCCTTTACTTAAATACAAATGATCAAACTCAAAATTGTGAGATATCATTTTTAAAAGTTTGAATTTTCACATCCCAGTTTTGCAATCACATTTATAACAATTTTATTCAAATCAGTAAATTTAATTACCATTTATTTTTCTCATATGATGAAGTGATTCTGTTACATATTTCAGCACATTTTGGCATTAAGTCTCTTTTTTTTTTAAATTTAAATCTGTAAGATAAAAAGCCAGAATTGAGAATGGAAGTTTTACATTTTATTATTGAGTAAAACACAGAGTTGTAGCCTCCTTGCCCTCCATGTTAACCTGCAGCCTAGATAGCAGACTTCCTGTCTCAGGGTTTTGATTAAGGAAACATTGTATAAACAGTGCTATTGTTGAACGGAGCTCTGACAGCAGGGGGGCTGTGGCCTTTTCCTTTTGAGGAGCTATCAGGTTAGTTTCCTCTCTGCTGGGATTGTATAACCCAGAAGAGTTGGAGGGGAGCAGCCACGAGACACGATTCTTCATAAATAACTTCAGCTGTGTGTGTCAGGCCAGCTTTGCCATTTAGTCAGGCTTCAGCTGTGTCAGTGTGCTCACAAGATTTAATGAGCTGAATGAACTTTTGTGTTCAGAGCTTCAAAGTTGTTTTTAAACTTTTTCTTATGAAGCACGGGCAACACTTTTACTTTAAATTGGAAAGCTGCCATTTTTACAGCGCATAGTTTACAAAGTTGCCACGATCAAAGAAGGAATTCCACCTATGTTTTCTCATGACCTACTCTTTAGGAAGCTTGGCACACATGTGAATGATGCTGGCTGCCACCTCTGTGGTTAAAATTTCAAAGCTTGCTGGTGGAAGTCAGACATCTTTCCCTTACGACATTTTAAAAAGCTGCTTTCACCCCTGTAGGTGCACGCTTACATCATCAGCTACCTGAAGAAAGAGATGCCGTCTCTGTTTGGGCGAGAGAAGAAGAAGGACGAACTGATCCAGAGACTGCCGGAGATCTACACCACCCTACAGAGAGAACATCACATCAGCCCCGGAGACTTCCCCAATGTCACCAAGATGCAGGTACATGCAAACACAGAGTTGGATTTGAAAACAAAGGGAAGACTGTCACATGGTAGTTTAATTATTTGAAGGCAGTCAGCAGTTGGAACTGCAGCAGCAGGTGGTGTATGTGAGCGCTTGACCTTTAATGTTCAGTGGCTGCTAGCTGAGCCGAGCTGGCCAGGTCACTGTAGTGGCAGTACACAATTTCATTTAGCTGCCTCTCCCATGAGTCTCCTGTCTCACATGTTGGTTACAGCAAGGTCACAGTGCATCTCCTGGAGAAAGCAAGAACTACCATTGCCAGGGCCATCTGATATGGTTGAGTGGGATTCTGTCTGTTGGATGAATGACTCACTGAAGAGACCTTAGTTTTGGTTAATCAGCAACTTCTTTCCCATAAAAACAAGCTGTAGATCCCAACATCAGGACACCAGGGGGCATCACAGGAAAGAAACTTAAAAGCACTTCTGCCAGATTTTTGCTGTCAGAGCTCAGTTAAATTAACACACACACACACACACACAAACCATAGACTGTATATAAAAGAGGGAAGCATCCATGTCCATTGAGGACAGAAACTCATTGAGGACCCAGGAACACTGCATGCTCATAAAGTGGCAATTGTCTTGTCAATCAAAAGGAAGGCCCACTGTGAAGCACACCCTGCTGTATCCTTCTGTTTGACTCTAAAGGGGATGATAATATAGCAAGGAACATCATATCAAATTAAATGACACTCAAAACTAGTGAGTGAGACTATAAATTTATCAGGAAACTCATAATTGAGCTCCTACATGAACTGAGCTGTAGGGCCATTTTCCCATAGACCTCTATGCAATTGGACTTCATTTTGCATTATGAGGAACCATCACCTGCTGGCTATTGGAAAGAGTGCAATATGAAGCGCTTCCATAATGGCTTTACTTATTAGCCTTGGAAGCTACGTCCATCTGTCATAAACAGTCTGACACACACACACACACACACACACACACACACACACACACACACACACACACACACACACACACACACA